>CM030363.1:289144156-289186560 GCA_017893485.1 Hemerocallis citrina
GACCGTAGACGCTTGTAATAGTCTAGATCCAACCATCGCTCCTACGTCTTAATCTGATCGAGACTGTGAACAGCCCAATGAAATCGTCGATGATCTCAAACATAGTCGCATTAGCCCCTAGAGCTATACCGCCTGAATACCCTCTGGCCGAATTAAATCGCCAATTGAAATCCGCCATCCCCCTAAGGCCGAGAAATCCGTCTCCAAGGGGAACTCTAATCTAGTTTCTTGAAATCCACAAATATCGGGTCTACTTGGAAAGAGTCACTCCTATCGCTCTTTTTTTCAACCTTTGATGCATCCCTCTCACGTTCCAGAATGTGTAAATCATAAAGCTAATGTTATACGTCTAACCCTGCCCCCCCCCTCTAAGAGGTCGTGATTAGAAACTAGATAATTTAGAACCCTCTCTAATCTAGCTACGTTAGCTAAATGCTCTTCTCTAGTGTATCCCATATGCAACCATATAAGCTAGCGAAGGTAAATGAGCGACTCATCAGTATAAGAGTTTAAGAATAGACCAATTGGTTTGAGAGTACCTGTTTCAGAAAGAGTCGACCTCCTTCGGTCTATTTCTCTGTTGACCAGCCCATCATTCCCATCTTCGTAGCTGTCAGTCCCGGTCAACTGTCTTTTGCCTTTCCTCTTGTATTCTGTGAATTTTTGTTGGATGTGCTTCCCAAGCTTCCTCTAACCTCTCTCTCCTTGCCATAAGTTTCAGTAACAGAGATGAGGGTTGGTCTTCTCGAACCCCGTCTAACGCTCCGATCCTACAATCCCCGGCCTCCTCTTCTGGAATTAAGTTGTCTTCAATGGGGTGTTTGGCTCTGCTAGTGATGGAGTTTGAGTGTTGATATTGGATAAACACCTGCTGGATTAGCTTGACATTTGAACCGGGCTGTCCAGACCAATGGGCTTGGGCCCCAACTCCACTTTGGGTTTAGGAAAGAAGTAGATTGGATAATGCTGCCTTAATCGATGCATCGATTTCCTTTTCTGAGAACATAAGCCAGGTTTCATCAAGAATACCCAGGCCCTTGATGTGACCCAGCCCAACTCACACAGCCCTCTTGAGAATACCCATATGCTGCGCTGGCTTTGAGCTGTCGAAGAAATCGCTGATCCCCTATCCCATTGCCTACATCTTTCCACGTTGCCGCCCAACGTCACCTCAACTGCAGTGGAAGCGTCAACTCTCTTTCGAACCGTCCCTTCGACAGCGTGAAGCGCTGTGGGACCCTCTTCCAGCAAGGCTCACTCTTATTTTGAATTTGGCGCTCGTGAAGCGATGGATGCATTGAACGCCTACGATCAGCCCCCCTCTCATCCACCCGTTGTGCGTCATCTTCTTCCTCCAGCTTCTCATCCCATCGTTGAAACTCAAATTAACTGAATTCGGCACCTCTCTAAAGGAGACGATCTTTGGAACCTCGACAATCACCTTTACCTCGTAGATGAAGTTGTCAAACTCCGTTACGATCTTGGACGGGATGGCAGCTTTGTTTTCGACTCCCACTTTGATGCGCGCGAATTTTTCTCGTCGAGTGGGTGAGCCGTTTGCCTATCAATGCCGATTAGCAAAACCAAATTGACGTACAACATTTTGAAAACCGGAGCGCGCCCAACAATGGAAGGGAAGGTTGTAAAGGCGAATCCACATCGGAGGGTAGCTTTCTGCCTTGAGTGCGCCGTGATCATGAGTCCACCATTTGAAGGTAACGAAGAACTCCAACCCCTGGGAATCTTTCCCTTTAAGACCTTTAACTCTAATGGCCTCCTTGGCAATGTCTTTGTCGTTACAATGAGCATAGAAAGTGTTAGCGGCTATTTCTTGAATAACCCAAATCGGAGTGGGGAGTGGTGACAAGTGCAGCTTCAAGAAGCTCGGAGACATCTGTTGCCGTAAGGACGCCGGTTTGCGCTTTGATCAGTATTTCGCCATTGAATCTCCTCTCAAACTCCGCGATAAGTGGAGTCGGCGCAATGGATGCTTGGATGACGCGTCTGTTTCCAGCTATACTCTCTTGTGTTTTGCTTCCTTCCGAACCCGTCGCGATGCCAGCCTTGAGGTTCTTCGTGTTGGAGGGTGCTGCTAATGGTCGCTTTGGGCAAGAAGTCGAAATGTGGCCGGATTTCCTACAATAGTAACAAAACCAGTCGGAGATGCATTTGCTGATGGAATGGCTGGGCTAGGCACATTTGTGGCAATTCAGTCGGCCGTCCATCTTGAGTTTTCCGACGCGCTGATAGGCGGAGTTACCTTCCTTGCCTTTCGGGGTTTAACGAGGACCATTCTCCCGGCTTCGTCTTCCCTGGTAGTCCCGATGGTCTTTAATAGGTGAATGGGAACGACCCCTCGCTCTGTGTACATCTTCGATTGAGTGATGGCCTCTAATCACCTCGGCGTACGATCGCCGCTGTTTGTGGGACGCTTCGATGCCCTCCGGAGCTTGTTCCCCTCTGGACTGGTGTCTGCTAGCTTTCAGACGGTCTTCCTCCTCTTGGCGGCGGAGCTCTTCCTCTCTGGCTTTGGGCTTGCAAAGATCCTCGTCTCTGCTTCTATCCCCTCCTCTCTCTGGGGGAAGGTGAACTAGGTAGGGTCTCGACCCGAGCTCTTCCACCTCCTGCGATCGCCGTCGAGCTTGTAGTGACGTCGCTCGTCGCCTTCATCTCTAGCGCGCTTGTACATGGCAGGGGAAGAGTCGCGTCTGGCTCTGGAGTTGGGATGGGAAGTGTGGAGTCTGTGTGAGGTAGGTTGATGGGTGCTCTCATGGCGATGATTGTTTGTGTGTTCCGCAAATCAGTCTTTGATAATTTCTTTTATATTAGTTATGCATGGACAATGCACGTCTTAATAAATATTTTTTAAAAAATAAAAACTCCACGATAGTGAGTACTCTAACCTGAAACCTTCTCATATTAGTTATGTACGTGCGTCACATGCATTGATAGATTGATAAATGACACTAAGTCCTTTTCCTATTATAATATTACAGATCATAATTTTTAAATTATTTGTATTATTTTTTTGTATTCAAAAAAATTGTTTTGTGAAAAAAATTACAAACAAAATATTTGAAACAAAAAAATGGGGCATCATTTGAGCACCCATTTGAAACCCCAAATCAAAATGACATATTCCAAAAAATATGCCAAATGGAATCCTAAAATGAAAATTTTGCCGTACTGCCCCACTTTTTGAAAATATTTGGCGCTCTGCCCCACTTCCGAAAACAATTAGCGATCTGCCCATGTTTAAGACACGTCAGCATAAATCGTTATTGGAAATAACGGCATAGGTTATTCACATGCCGTTATTTCCAATAACGGCATCTATATTAAAAAAAAGTGTCATGCGTTATTTAGAATAACGACATAGGTTGTTTTGTTATTCGACAAATTGTAATCTTCGCTTAGAGAAAAAATTGCAAGGGTAAAAACTTTATAACAGATGCCGTTATTTCAAATAACGACATTCTCTACTGATGTCGTTATTTGAAATAACAGCATCAGTCCAAGTCACGTGAAGTGAAGTGGGGAATGAGAATGACAGCATGCATGCATATAAATGCATCCCCTTAATTATATATATATACAGATACCCCAACCTTCTCACTTCTTCTCCTTCCTTTTCGTTTCCTCTTTTGAAACCCAACCCCGACGCCTTGCCACCTGCTTCCCCCTCCTTGCCGCCGTCAGCCCCCTCCGAGCTCCCCTTCATCGTCACCCTCCTCCATCGTCAACCTCCGAGCTCTCGATCGTCAGCCATTCCGAAGCTCCATCGTCAACCTCCTCACCGAACACCTCCTCCCCATTCGGAGACTATGGATGTGTGGGTTGGTTGGTTCCAAGACCACGAGCCATCGGCTAACAGCGGAGGAACACGATGATGATGATGATGATGATGAACTTGTGCAGTGCCATAGGGGATCTACATCAGTGAAGACACTGATGAAGGTTTGCTGGGCATCGAAAACCCAAGCACAGGAGATGAGGATTGCCTGGAAGAGCTGGCAGAAGCCTGTGGAGCCTATGCAGCTTTCAATTGTTTCATCAATGAATGAAGAACATGAGTGGAGTTAATTAAGGAGATGTATTTATCATGCATGCTGCCTATGCATGCATGCCCGTCATTGTCATTCCCATTTACCACTTCACTGACTTGCACTGATGCCGTTATTTCAAATAACGGCATAGTAGAGAATGCCGTTATTTGAAATAACGGTATCTGTTATAAAATTTTCACACTCGCAATTTTTTCTTTAAGTGGAGATTACAAGCTGCCAAAAAACAAAATAACTCATGCCATTATTCTAAATAACGGCATGACACTTTTTTTAAATATAGATGCCGTTATTGAAAATAACGGCATGTAAATAACCTATGCCATTATTTTCAATAACGGTTTATGCTGACGTGTTCTAAACATGGGCAAATCGCTAATTGTTTTCGGAAGTGGAGCAGAGCGCCAAATATTTTCAAAAAGTGGGGCAGTAGGGCAAAATTTTCATCCTAAAATGGGGATGGGGATGGGGTTTCATTGGGAATGCTCTAAGCCCCTCAGTTCCCCCTCAAATCTCTCCTCTAGAACCCTAATTCACCAATTTTGCCACCCTTCTCAACTACCCAGATAAGGCTCAGTTCTTGTTACCTTTGTTCTGACTGTGTTTTTGCAATGATCTGTTTGAAAAATAGCTTAGGTTTTTCCTTGATCAGTTTGAAATGGGAATTCTCAAGTGGGTTTGTTTGATTTAGTGCATAAGTTTGATCTTGATAAAAAAGATGATATCTTGATGTGTTTGGAAAAACTTTACATCAAGATCATTAAGAAATGGATGGTAATTTGATCCGCAAAACCCGATTTGCATGCAGAGCCAACAACACCCACATAGCAACTGTCAAGTGAATTCAGCTATGCATGAAGCTTTACAGGCAGCGGAAAAACCCGATACCAGTTCAGTTGATGGAGTGTAACAATGGGGATGATCTGAACTTAACCAATGAGGCCCGGGAAAGGGAATGTGGGATGGCAACGCATGAAGCGGGAGGATGAGATCGTTAAGCTTTCGATAATTGCGGTCTTTTACGGTCAGCGAAGAGCCGATGTACATCCGACAGCTGGGTGAGTAGGAGTACGAAGAAGTCAACTGTTTTGACAAGTACTGGGAAAAATATGGATAGTGCACTAATATGAATATAAGACTACTCTTAAAAATTATGTTCTTTTGTTCACAACATCAGTTATAGAAAAAACAATGAGAGCTCCTACCAACTCCCGAACCCTCCATCACCTCCTTCCTCCCCTCTCTCCCGGTGGTGAACATCGGTCAAGCTTCTTTAACCCTCTCTAATCTCACCTGCAGCTCGGAACTCCCCACCCCCCTCACCCACCTCCCTCCTCTCTTTCTGCTAAGTTAGTTTCAACCCCCTCCCCCCACCTCTCTCCCGATCACTCTCTTGCTGTTTCCTCTGACTGCTTCTCCTGGCCAACCTCCTGTCTGCTTTGTCTACCCCCCCTCTTTAGCAGCCACTAACGAAACCCCTACTACGCAGTCAACAACCATGCTCTCGCTCATCGAGCTCAGTGAGTGTGGGCCCGATGAGGAGGTCCGCCACCCGCCTCAGAACATTCCACCGATCGCTGACACTGTTGCAGCCCCTCAACCAACCAACGCAGCTATTCCATCTCCTACGGGTTCGCTGCAGGAGCCCCATTGACCTACAAATCACTGGAGTCCCTCAACGGAGAGTGGAGGTGATCGACGGCTCAGACGAGTTCGCTTTCCGGCGCGTGCACACCATGGGGTGCATCAACGCTCAGAGGAGAGGAGCTTTTATCCTCATCGCCGTGGAGAAGTACCGCGTAGGGAATTTCAGCAACGAAGCCCAGCAGGTGTGGACTGTGGGGGACGGGCCCAAAGATGGGGTCCACCCACAGGCCCTATTGGGCGTGAGCGGACGGCTCCATCTTCGGTCCAGCGTCACCACCCTGTGGGGGGTCAACAGCCGAGGGGTCGCAAATTGGATGCACATTGTCACCCTCCGAAACACAACAAGCAGTATTTCCAACCCAAAGAAAAGTACCAGCGCCAACACAATGAAGGAGGCAACAAGGGGTCTGAACCGCTCCAGCAACAGAGACCCAACATGAATTCAGTCACACTCAATAATTCATTTGCACTCCACCAGGAACCCCCTTCATCACACCCTGCCAACCACCTACGCCGCGACAGCTTGCACCGCTCCAGCCCCCCTCCACAGGAGGTCCTCAGGCCTAAATCCAGCGTTGAGCATGCACTCGAGGGGAGCGCGCAAAATGGGATTTCAGCGGAGAAGATTCCAGTCGCGGGAGAGGGGGAGGAGAGGTGGGTTGAAGTGCAAGGAAAGAACAGCAAAAGACAATGTTCCCCTCCCAAACCACATATTGACCAACTCCAACACAAGAAGAAACAGAGGAACGGCAAAAGGAAACCTGCACCGTGTTTTAACTGTGGTGATTTGGGCCACTTCAGAAGTGAATGCACCAAAGAAATCCGTTGCCTCAAATGTATGAAGTGGGGGCATCTATCGTACGTTTGCACCAATGTGGTGGACAGCGTTAGTGATGAAGAGCGGCCAGTGAGTCGGGGTAGGTCTCTCGATAACCCCATTGTAATCCGGCTAGCGAGGAGCCTGGATTTGATCAAGAACGAGGAACGGTGGTTGAGGCAGTGGTGTGCAATTGCCACAGTCAGAGCGGGGAGGCCATCGGAAGTGCACATCATGCAAGCTCTCTCTCATAAGTGGCCGATGCGTGCCCATTGAGACTGGGTGGCCAAAAAGATGTGCCACATGCAATTCCTCATCTCTTTCCCCACTCCTGAGAAGGTCACAGAGGTGGTTAATTCTGGGACCATCAATTTTGGGCACTTCAAGCTAGAATTCAACTCGTGGACACCCGCTTTTGGAGCCGAACGTCCCCAAGGAGATAAGTTTTGGATTTGGGTACACAATATCCCCCTACACTTCTGGAAGCGAGAGGCTCTACAAGAGATTGTTGCGGATTTTGGATCCGTTGAAGAGGTTGATGAGAAAACATTGAGACGATCTGACATTATTTTCGCAAGAATACTCATTCGGAGCGCTGACATCTCAAGGATGCCGCGTTTTGCTAAGATCTTCTCCTTCGAAGACTCCTATCTTATCAGATTTGTTCTCGACAAGAAAGTTGAGCCACCGAAGGAGCAACCGGCCATCATGTCCCCTTCCCCTGCTTTCGCCCTCAGAGATGATAGGTCATATAGCCAAGTGGTGTCACCTAGGCTGGACCTTACGATTGATGGGGCTCACGAGATTGAAAGAGCTCACCGTGAGATCATCCAAGCAGCGAGGGAGCAAGAGAGCCGCCATGGAAAGGCGGTGGTGGGATCAGTACCAGAGAAGACTTCACCATTCACCATCCAAAGAGAGGCGTCTGAGAGATGGGTCTCGCAGATCCAACGGCCCCAGCTGCGCAGGGAAGCTCATCTCGTTGAATCCTACGGTGGATCGACCAAGAATACCTGATTTGGAAAGCCACGAGATTCAAAGGGTACCTCAGAGAAAGGAACTGCAAAACGATGCTCGAAGTACACACCAACAAGACGGAGTTGGTACAGACCCAGCAGATCCCAAATACAGCCAAATCGCCCCCTGTAACGACATGCGGGCATCGCGACAAGGAGTGGTGAAGGAAAGCAACAACGTGGGAATGATGCGGAAGGGCGCTTTCGACCAGAGAGTGGATAGAAAAGCGCTGGTTTGCGCCAGCTAAAGATAAAGAGGCTTCTTTGGAGCAGAGGCAGCCAGTGGCAGAGACCCATATGGGGGTAGGGCAAAGCTTAGATCTACCCCCTAACAAGGAAAAAAGCCCAAAGGAGGGAGACAGTGAAGCTGTCGCTTTGAGAATGGGTGTTTTTGGTAAAGAAGACAGCGAAGTTGGGAGATCTGACCCAACTACCATGTGTTTGAAGAAGACAAAAGGCGCCTTGATCCTTACGCATCTCGATTTGATCCCAAAGAGCTCTGAACGAGCTGTCCATGCCGCTATCCCTCCCAATCAGATGGTGCCATCTGTCAGGGAGGGTGAGCTTACCGCCAGTAGAGGACAAACCAGGGGGTGAATATCGAGAATGGGGGTATAATGTCTCGCGAGGGAGCACGTAATCGTGCTCCAGCATCGCTTACTGAAAGGAGGTTGTTCTGTACCTCGCAGCTTGATTTTGAGAGCGTGGGCTGTGCCCCTTTTATAGATTGTGATGGGCCCAAAGAGGGGTCCAGTACAATTGTGAATATTCAGACTCAGTGTCAGGCAGATAGTGGGCCCATTGAGGGGACCATGACAGATAACGCCGCCATTGTTTTGGGACCACCAGTATGTGGGCTCAACGAGGAGTCCAATATGAGCGTATCTAAGCCACAACAGGAGGCTCAACAGTCAGAGAGTGATGGGGACCACGAAGACCGTTTAAATATAGACGAGGATTTTTCTTTCTCAGACGAGGAGTCAGAGGATCTTGAGTTCATTGCTGACACACAGAGGAAAATATCGCCAGAGATGGTCTCGTCCACATTTCCAGGATCAGCACCTGAAGTCAGTACGAGAACACTAAACAAAACGGTGGGGTTCCGGGTCCAGCGCTCGCCTAAGAGGGCTCGTGTGGAGTCCCTGGATGACTACTTGGAGGTAGCGGCCGCAACTAAGGCTACAAAATTCGACAATGGAGGTACAAAAAAGTTTTTAGCTACTATTTTAAATTACCTGTCAGATTCTGAAGTTTTTTTCTTTGCTAAAACTTGTGGGTTAGAGGTATGTGATACGGAGCGTAATGCTCTATTGCTAAATAAAATAAGGGGTTGGGAAATTGATAGAGTTAAGACTAGTTTGGAGAACTCCCTAGGAGCTTGCTCCAGGGCGACTGACATTGCCGAGGATGAAGTCGGCCCCACCCCCTCTACAACGGTGGTCCCTGACACAGCCTCCCAATGAATACACTCTTCTGGAACGTTAGGGGGCTGGGGGACAGGGGTAAGCGGGGCATGGTTAGGGACGTCATTTGCAACTCCAAGGCGGAAGTGGTAGGGTTGCAAGAAACCAAGCTCCAGCACAGGCTCAAGTTAAAGAGAATCGAGGGCAACAGAATTAAGGAATGGGTGTTTCGGCCGTCAGCTGGAGCCTCTGGAGGGATAACAATTGGCTTCAACTCGGATACTCTCAATTGCACCGAGGTATACAGCGGAAGGTTCTCCCTGACCACTCGACTAAAGTGTAAGTCTGATAATTAGGAGTGGGCGGTTACTGTCGTCTACGGACCGAACGTGACTACAGATCGAAATGCTTTTTGGGAAGAGCTTGTCGATATCAGACAACGATGGCCGGGAGCTTGGATTGTTGGAGGGGACTTCAACATCACCAGATTCGCTTTCGAGCACAAAGGAAGAGGCTCCAGCGACAGGCACAAAGAGGAGTTTAATAGGGTGATTACGGAACTAGAACTGATAGATATCGCGGTTAATGACAGGTTATTCACATGGTCTAACATGCAAGCGGTGCCGATAATGGCCAAATTGGATAGGGTTCTAGTTTCAATGGATTGGGAAGCTAAATTTCCATTAGCAACTGCTAGATCGATCCCTAGACCCACATCAGATCACACCCCGATCCTTCTCGATGTGGAGGTTCAAGGAGCTCACAGGACAAGGAAATTCAGATTTGAAAAGGCATGGCTAGAAATTCAGGGATTCCACCACATGGTGATGGAGAATTGGGCGCTCCCAACAGCGGGGTCAGACGCTGCCTCCCGATGGTGTGAAAAAGTCCACAGATTGAGAAAACGGCTGCGCAGATAGAATCGGTCTAGATTTTCGACCATCTGGAGGGCAAAAGATTTGTTCCTGGAAGGAATTGATGAGTTAGAAAGGATGGAAGAGTCGAGAGTCCTGTCTCAAGAAGAACGAAATAGGCTTTTAGAGCTTCGGGAAAACATTGCCAATCTTTATAAATTGGAAGAGATCAAATGGTATCAAAGGTCTAGAATTTCGTGGCTCAAAGAGGGAGACGCGAATACAGCCTACTTTCACCGAGTGGCAAGTGCAAGACGTAGATCCAATCTGATCCTTTCTTTGCAGACGGATTCGGGAGCATCGCAAGATGAAAAGGTGATTTCAACGACATTTCAAAATTTTTATAAGGGCCTTTTTGGGAGGAAGAATGATTTCAGGATCCCGCTAAGGGAGGAATATTGGAAGGCTTATCAACAGAACTCGGCGCAAGATCTGTCTACTCTGGAAGCACCTTTCTCGGAAACGGAAGTCAAAAGTGCCATCGACCAAATGTGAGCAGACAAGTCACCTGGGCCAGACGGCTTCCCAATGATGTTCTTCCAAGTATTCTGGGGAGAAATTAAAGGGGACATTATGGCTCTGATGGAGAAATTTTTCCACAATAAACTCAGATTGGACATGTTCAACTTTGCGGAGATTGTCCTCATACCCAATCGGGAAGAATCTAAACGTGTGGGGGATTTTCGACCGATTAGCCTCATAAACTGCTCGGTTAAGATCATCACTAAGGTCCTGGCTATCCGACTGGGGAACATTATGGACAGTTTAATCAGCAAAACCCAGACGGGCTTCATTAAGGGCAGATGTATCTTGGACTGTGTGGCCACCGCTGAACAAGTGATCCACCACTGCCATAAGAGAAACTCCAAGAACTTCCTCCTAAAGTTGAATTTCGAGAAGGACGACTCAGTCGATTGGGAGTGTCTGCTGGAAGCTCTCAGAGGGAGAGGATTTGGGGTTAGGTGGGTTAGATGGATCAAGCAATGTTTACAGACTAGTAAAATGGCTATTCTGGTGAATGGTCAGCCAGGTTCGTCGTTTTTTTGCAAGAAAGGTCTCCAACAAGGAGACCCGTTGTCCCCACTTCTATTCACTATTGTGGCGATGTGCTTAGGGGTATGCTAGACAACTGTCGGAGAACCGGTTGGATTACGCCTGTGGCCTGCAGCGTCGCTAATCAGGGGTGCACGATTCTCCAATATGCTGATGACACTCTACTTTTTGGGAATGGGAACAGGTCAGAAACGATTTTCTTTAAAGGGGCCCTCTACTGCTTTGAAGCATGGTCAGGCCTCAAAATAAATTTCCACAAAAGTGCACTGATTCTCATTACGCTCTCCGACGAAGAAACTCGGGATCATGCCACTATTCTGAACTGTTTGATAGACGAATTCCCAATCAAGTACTTAGGGCTCCCACTCAGACCAGGGAAACTAGCTAAGTCGGACTGGCTATCGATTATTGACAGAGTGGAGGACAGACTGTCGGGCTAGAAAGGAAAATTGCTGTCACTTGGAGGAAGGGTGGTCCTCATTAACTCAGTATTGTCTAATCTCCCAATTTACTACATATCTTTTTTTGAACTTCCAAAGTGGGTTATCTAAAGGATTGACCGGATTCGGAGAAGATTTCTTTGGAAAGGGGCAGACTCTAATAGGGGAGGTTACCATCTAATCAAATGGAATATTGCTTGCATGAAGAAGAAGCATGGAGGGCTGAGTATCATAGACCTTAGAGACATGAACCTTGCTCTCCTGGGAAAATGGTGGTGGAAGGTCTTTCACCACGGCGAAGAAGGGTGGCAAGATTTCATTCAACCGTACCTTCGGGGGAAAGGGACGAGAAATCTAGGCTTTTGAGTAGGGGCTAAGGTCTTACGATTCTAAAAAGGGATCACCAAAGCAAGTGCACCTTTCAACTCGGCAGTTACGTCAACTATTGGTAATGTACGGTCCACCAGATTTTGGTGGGATAAGTGGTGTGGGGCTCATGCACTGAGGGAAACGTTCCCAGACCTGTATGCCAAGACTAGTCGGGGCAATATCTCTGTGGCAGAGACTTGGAAGATGGGAAATTGAAAGCCACCGTTCCGAGGAAGGCTGACACCAGGATTACACCAGCAACTGCTTGACTTGCAAACTCACATCACAAGGTCCGGGACGATGTGCACCCAAGGTCCAGACCAGATACGATGGGGACTAAAGACCAATGGAGCTTTTACGGTCAGATCCCTGTACCATCGGATTCACTTTCGGGGATGCAGACCTAACTGGGCACAGGTTTTATGGAAGGCGAAAACACCATTGAAAGTCAAAGTATTCCTCTGGCTAGTGCTCAATGACGCAATCCTTACAAGAGAGAATCTGGCCAAAAGGCAGCCACATGTTGTGACTGAATGTGGATTCTGCAACGAGCATACAGAGACTTTGAATCACCTGTTTATTCACTGTCCGAGGAGTACGGCGACCTTGGTAGAGGTTTTAAGAGCCCTAGGAACAAGTGACTACCCCGGCAAATATGAGGAGTTGTGGATTGGCCCTAAATTCGCCTCGAATCGCAACGAAATGAAGGATGCGTGGTTCATTGCCATTGCGGCAACTACATGGGTGTTATGGCTAGACAGAAACATTTTTTATTTTCGTGCTTCTTGTAATAGTATTTCTGGTAACCTTACTCATATCATGCATCTTATCTCTTTTTGGGCCATAGCTGCCGCCACAGGAGCGAGAGGAAGGATTGCTCGAGTATTCCAGGTGGAGGAGTTCGATGATGAGGAGGTTGAGTTTGGGCCGATGCTGGACTGACAGTTAGGTGCCACCTATGCTCATCAGTGTCTCGATAGTTGCAGTCTCTTCTAGTTTGTTTTTTGGATATCTGTACGTTGGGTTGGTTCAGGCATGGAGGATTACGTCTACCCCTCAGGGTCTTGTTGAGGGTTTATGTTTTATTTCCTGCACCGTACTTTCTCTTTTCTATTAATTATTATGCACTGTACTTTTGTATGTCTCCCGGTTCACCGGGGATGTTTTATTAATTTCTTATTAATGAAACAGGGTGGCTTTATTCCACCTTTTACCTCAAAAAAAATAATATAAGACTACTCTTACAGCATCCACTATCTTGCAGGCTATTTTTTTTTATAGGTATATGGAAATTTGCTTTTACAATTAAATTGCTTCCGCTACTATCGCCAAAGCTATAATATACCAAAAAAATGATAAAATATATAGACGGAACAACATCCTCCATCTAACAAAAAAAAACAATTTTTTTAATACAGAAAATGAATAGACGGAAGATGAAGTTTCGTTTGAAAAAGAAAAAATAAAATAAAATAAGTTCATACGGTAGAAAATCCTCCGTCTGAGGATATTTAATTTTTTTTAAAAAAAAAAGCCCACCTACTGGAAGATGAAGTTCCGTTTGGGGCTTTTTTTTGTGTCTTTTAGGAAAAGGACAAAAAGTTAAAATAAAAAAAAAATTAAATGAAAGGGACGGAAGAAGTTCTTCCGTCTCTTTCATTTTTTGTTTTTTAAAAAAAATTTGTCAAAGACGGAGGAAGTTCGTTTGGTTTATTTTTTAAATTTAAATAAACCAATTTGTGAGACGGAAGATCTTCTTCTGTCCATAAAAATTTGACCGATCAAACTCTATAGACGGAAGATCTTCTTACGTCTATTAGAATTTTTTATTCTAAACAATTCAAAATTTTTAATAGACGAAGGATCATTTACCATCTTCTATATTTCCCAAATGCTATTTCACTCTGCTATATATGACAGAGTACAGTTCACGAGTCTGCTATAAACTAGGTTTATAGCAGACGATAATGACGTAGAATTTCTCATATTTTTCATTTTTAGGTAAATAGCAGACGATAGTAGATGCTCGTAATTATGAAGATAAAAGCACGCATAGTGCTTGCTATGCAGGATACTTAGCGATTGCTCCTCTTGTCACATGATGCAAAGGTTGCGTGCTTTAAGATGTTCGCTGCTGCATGCATGCATGACCTCATTGAAATTTCGGAGATTCAAATTATAGTATCATGGAAAGCATCTTGTTTCGATCGAGTTGATATACTTTGAGATCCGGGCAAGTATGCATGATCTTCTTTTTGTAATTTCCATGCATATATTATGTAGTAATCTTTGTTCTCATTATTTCTAGGTATCATTACATTCCTCCACATTAAGCTCTTTCTACTCTGAGCGACTCTCATCATTCCTCTTGGATGCTAATTAATCGTTCTCTTTTGAGCTTTAGCAATAGAACCGTTAGTGTATTAATGTAAACTAGGATTTGGTTCCAAGATCGAGAGTCTCATTAGTTCGTTAGTTTTTATGCTGAAAAGTACATTATCCATATTCTAGCAGTCCATACGTACTGATGCTGAATTCATCAAATTAATACACTAGGATTTGGTCCCAAGATCGAAAGCCTCATTAGTTCGATCATTAGTTTTTATGCTGAAAATTAAGTTTATTATCCATATTCTAGCAGTTCATATTGATGCTAAATTCATCAAAAAATTGATGGATGAATGATTGAATCATTTACTGAAACCCTCGTTATGTACTGGACTTTGCAGGATTTCACTGGATTCACATGCCTTCCTTAATATTTAGGAGCCACTATTAGACATGATTATTTGTTAATTACTTTTGGGCTAAAGATTACTTGTTAATTGTTGTACACTACCCCACCATAAACTTTAAGCTCTGGATTAGTAGGAATAGTGGTTTTATAAAAGCAAAACATCACAATTATATTTTAATCCAATTAGTTAGCACCTTAATAAAATATAACTTTTAATTAATTAAATTCACTAATAGAGGTGTTGTAATCACGACATTCCCCTGGTTCTGTGGGCCCCACTCTGACTTCATAAGGACGTGGTCCCCACTTCTCCTGGAATTACGGGCCAGCATCCAGCCGTTGATTTCTCAGAAAGATTTCTTCTGAATTCATTTTAGTGCCTTTGAAATTCTATAATTTCTTATTAACTTAGAATTTTAGAATTTACCTAGAGAATAGTGCGCCTCTTAAATATGAGAATTTTTTTTAATATAAAGTGAGGTATAAAAAAAGAAAAAATAATCTTAGATTGTAGGTTTATAACCAAAAACATCTTGTTTTATCTTTATTGTAAAGATTCTCTACTCAACTTAGAATTGAGTCATTTGATCAAATCTATAATTTAAGAGTTATTGTTTTGACTCTTCACTTTGTATGAAAAAAAATTCTCTTACAAATATGAGGCTCATTTTGCTCATTTGCATATGCTCCTTTTCAACCTCTTATTCTTTTTCATACAAAATTTAAAGGCTATTTCTAAACCTTTCATCTTAATACATATAAAATTTGTAAAAATTCTTTCTTTATCAACTTAGTTTATTAAAACTGTATTGACAGATCAGTCATTTGTTCATAACACATCTTTGATTCAATCAAACTATTTATATCCTCTTCTTTTTAGCTTAGTTATACGGTCTGAGATTTTATGATTTCTGTTGGTTGATTCTTACCAGTTTTATTGATATTAATTAAAAATATAAAAAAAATGTTAGTTTGCAGCCTGTATCCTTTTTCTCAGGGTGATATGAAATTACAACAATGTCAAGTGACTAAAGTACAACAACCTCACTCTTCCACTTTTTCTCTCTTTCTCTTTTTAAAACGAGAAAAAGAACAACAGCCTGTATCCTCTGGAGCAAAAACTGAACCCCCTTTCAATTCCTATTTCTCTCATATTTCTCTCTAGTCTCTTCTCCTCATATTTTCTCAGGGTTTGAAGGAAGAAAAATGGGAGGTTGTGCAACAAAACTGACAGTTCTGAAGGTTGAAGAAGGTGAAGCTCCTGAGCCTCAGGAACAGCCACTGACTGTATCTGAATCTGATACCAACAGCAAGGTTGAGGAGAAGGATGAGAAGGATGAAGAGGGTGACAAACGAACATCCCTTGGTCATTTGTTCAAAGAGGTATCCTACTTGCCCAATTCACTTACCTTTTATTTCGGTTGTACTGAACTCTTGTTTGGTTATTTGTCATTTGGCATCTTGTCATCTCTTGAGTTTTTAAAAAAAAAATTTGTTTGCCTTCTGTTCTTTCCCCTTAGTTTAGTGAAGGTTGGAAATAAAGTTTGGATAATCAAAGTTATTCAATGTGTTGGAAGCATAACATTCTGTATCATTCGATTGTTGTTGTAACAAAGTTAAGTTGTCTGCCCAACAGTTGTGATTACTGGAAAGCACTTTCCGCTTATGTTACTTTTGGCCCACAGCAGTTTTGGTTCACAACAATGCTAAAAACAGAGTTTAAGTAATTAGGTAAAAATGGAGTTTAGATAAATCCAGTTATCTCAACTTTTGAGGTGCGATTAACTTAGGACTATGTCCTAAGTTATAATAACTGATACTATGTGAGATAAGACGACTCCCCAGAACTTCAGTTATCATCATCGCGTAACTCAATATGTCCTATAAGACATTTGTTTATGTTCCGCGATTTCTCCACAGTATTTATTTAGGGGAAGGAGAACCTTTCATCTATTACCAATTCCAATAATGCATAAAACGATGAGTTTACTAATTACAATGTGTATATAAAAAGAGCATGTAGATCATTCATTTCACATTAGATGCATATGTAGAGAGTAATTTCACAGAGCATGAGATCTTGTTAATCTTTTTGTTACTTTGATAAGCTATCTATGCATAAATTTTGGCACTGCAGTGCAGTCTAAATCTGTTGTTGATGAAACAGAGACATGTGAGGCATGTGCTTCTCAGATAATTTCATAATACAATAATTCTAAAGCTTGCAAATTAATTGTAATCTGTAATATAATCCAATACTTCGTTTTCCAAGTTACAAGCTAATGGCCTAGGAAGCATGGATACGGCTACAGATACGTGACACGGAAAATTTGTAGAAAGTGTAACAGAGGGCATGACAGGAGTAGTATACCTAATACCTGTGTTGTGTACCTGTATCTGTATCCATACTTCATAGCTGATTCTCTCCTCTCATTCATGCATGCACTGTGCATATGCTTTTATTATACAAGTCCTTCCTCTTTCATAATTTGATGCGTGAAGAACTCTGTTTCAGCTTTTGCCCGCACTCACTTTCCTTTCCCTTTTCCTAGTACAGTTACTTTTGAGGCAACTTTTCCTAGTACTGTTACAAAAATTGCTTTTAGATATTCATATTTATTTCAGATACTTTTTAGCTTTATCAATTATCAAAGTGTGTGTTTCATTTCATTATTCTCACACTAATGAAACAGAGTACTGTTTCCTCTCTTTTCAACAACTAAGGGCTATAATTCACTAAACTCATCTAAGGTTTTTCATTGAAATCACATTTTCACTTTTCTTCACTGAGCGAAAAGGGAGTTAAGAAACTTGCCTTCTTTGCAGAATGAGGAGAATAAAGTGGTATCTGAAAATGAGGAGATAACGATAAAAGAGACAATCACTGCATCTCACGTCGAAACCAAAGAAGAGAAAGAGGAAGAACAAACCAAGGCAGAAGTGCATTGTGCTGATGATTCTGAAATCAAAACTGAGGAACGTAAGTTCTCAGCTCCCCTAGCCGAAGAGACTTCTTATACTTCTCAAACTCCAGCTCCTGAATCCCCTGAGACAAAAGAGAATTCAAATGAGGTTGAGAATGTAAAAGAAGTAACATTTGAGTCTACTACTCTTAATGTCGAAAAAGAAGAAGCCGTTGTTGAAGACAATGAAGGAGACGATGAATTAGAGGTTGATTCTGTAACTGAGAAGAAAGAGGATGGCGATAAGGTACCTTCTACGACAACTGTTGCTTGAGAGGTCATACCTTGAGAAAATGCTACTTTGTATAAGTTTCCAACGATTATTTTTATATTCCTTGTTCTGTTTTTGGGATTGAATGTTGTTGATTTGTTTAAGTTATTAGGGTTGTGCTTAATTTGTCCTGGTTTACTCTGTATTCAGTTGAATGATTTTGTATGTCTTTCTCTCAATTTTGCTTAACTTCATATTATTGCATTTCCTCGTATAGATCAATTTTATTGTACTTGAATGCTTAGATACGCAAAATTCAATCTTTATTCAGTATCTGTGACTATTTAAATAATCGATCTTAACTATTTATAATTCATTCATGTATAGTAAGAGAAAAATGAACACATGATGTAGAGCAATCTAATCGGTACAACGGAAGTCTTTAGGCGCTGAATTATACGACAACCGATCACAATAAACAAGTAAGCAATAGTAGACCACACCAAATACAAAAACACACAATTTTGTCCTGGTTTGGCGAACCTAATCCGAGAGAGAAATAACCAAGGTATTATCAGGGCGGGCGGGCCCCCAAATTTTGCGCATTTTTATGGGCCCCAAATTTTTTCTTTCTTTCATGTATTTATATATATACGTATTTTGCGCGTATTATTTTTTTGCCCCTTTGTTTTTTAAATTATTTTTTGGGTCGACTTGTTTTAGTTGGACTTGGGTTTGTATGGAGATTTTTTCTCCAATTCCTAAATCTCCATCTATTTCTTCATATATATCGGTTTTTTAGAATTGTAGTAAAAATATTCCAAAAAATATTGTTTACGAATATTTTTAAAAATAAATTACGTATGAGGGCCCCATTTCGAGAGTTTGCCGAGGGCCCACGTAAACTCACGACCGACCCTGCGTATTATTCAACTAGAGAAGATACAAAAGTTACAATACTCCCGCCAAGTATTTATTTATCTCTCAAACCTCATTAGAAAATGTTGAAAACAGATTTGTGGAAAATAATTATTATTCTTATTCATATTTTTTTCTCTACTGTACATATCTATATATAAGAATTATATTCTTGGAGAAGAAGAAAGGAGATTGAGAGAAGATTGAGGAGATGAGAGAATTTGGAAATCTGTTTCCTATAGATTATAAAACATAATATATAATTACTATATTTCAACACTCTCCCTCAAGTTGGTGCACAGATACTGAACATGCCCAACTTATCAACAAAATTTAAGAAGAGCCGATTCAAAACTGCATTGGTTAGGATATCTGCAAGCTGATCTTCTGACTGCACTTTAGATATCTCAATAACTTTTTCATCTAATTTTTCATTGATGAAGAATCTGTCCACCTCTACATGTTTTGTCCTATCACGCAGAACTGGATTGATAGCAATATCACACGCCGCTTGACTATCACAATACACTTTCATAGGTTCATTCGGACCATAGCCTAAATCATGCAACAAGAGTTTCAGTCATAAAGTTTTCGATATACTTAAAGCTACTCCGCGATACTCAGCCTCTGCACTTGAGCGCGTAACAATATTTTGCTTCTTGCTCCTCCATGTAACTAAATTTCATCCGACAAAGGTGAAGTATCCTGAAGTGGAACACCTATCAATTATAGATCCTGCCCAATCAGCATCAGTATATGCCTCAACCTTAAAGTGACCATGTTTCGCAAATAAGACTCCTTTTCCTGAAGCAGACTTAATATATCTCATAATTCTCTTCACTGTATCCATATGCTGTTTCTGAGGTGCATGCATAAACTGACTTACCACACTTAAAGCATATGACAAATCTGGCCGTGTATGTGCAAGATACATCAGTCGTCCAACCAATCTCTGATATATTTCCTGATCGCAAGGCACATGATCAAATTCATTGCAAAGTTTCAGTCCTTCTTCTAACGGTGTGCAAATCGGCTGACAAGCAGATATTTCAGTTTTCTTCAAAATCAAGAGCATACTTTTTTGAGACAGAAATATGCATTTTCTAGAGCAAGAAACTTCAATACAAAGGAAATATCTCAAAGGACCAAGATTCTTCATTTCGAACTCTTGTGACAAGTAGTTCTTTAATGCCTTTCTCTTCTCAGGATCATTTCCAGTAACTATCATATCATCCAGATATATAATGAGAGCAGTAATTTTACCTTCTGTCCTTCTCAGGAACAGGGTATGATCTGAGTTACTCTGACAATATCCAAATGTCCTTATTGATTTTATAAATCTTCCAAACCAAACTCTTGGCGACTGCTTGGTTTCTCTAGAAGTTGTCCAATGCTGAGAATAATACTGTTCATGTCAGGCACATAATAAACATTAGATATATACCCATTCTTACCATCTTTTTGATAGATTGGTATTGTCCCTTTGCCTTCAACTGAGAGTTTGGAAGAGTCTCCCAAATTTACATTTCCATGAACTCCTTCCATGAGTTCTACGAACAGATCTTTCTTACCACACAAGTGATTGCTAGCACCAGAGTCGAGGTACCACTTTTCATATTGAGTATTTGAATCAGCATGAGCAAGAAGTAGGATAGAATCATTACCTACATCATTTGTTTGTTCATCGTTTTTGTACCAACAGTCGGAGGCGTAATGTCCGAAGTTCTTGCAATTATAGCATTGGATGTTCCGATCGGAGTTATATGCTCCCAGGGTCCCGATCGGAAATCTTGGGGACTGGAAAAGAATGACACATTCACTGTCTGCTCCCTTTATAACTGAATCCATTTTAGGGGATGTAGCCCGAAGTGGTCGGTCGTGGTGTGGTAGGCAAAAACCCCGCTGAAAGATAAAGTCTTCCTATGGCTAGTTCTGAATGATGCAATATTGACTAGAGAGAACCTCGCTAAACGCCAACCGAATTTTGACTCTACCTGTGGGTTCTGCAATGCTGTCTCTGAGACAAAAGACCATCTTTTTCTAGAATGTCCCAGGAGCAAAGGAATCCTTGTGGAGGTACTTAGCGCCCTGGGGACGACTGAGTATCCTAGCAAGTATGAGGATCTATGGGTAGGACCAAAGTTTGCCAATGAGAGACGGACGATGAGAGAAGCTTGGTTTATCGCTATTGCCCCTACGACCTGGGGTCTTTGGCTAAACAGGAATAATTGTTACTTCCGTGGAACTTGTAATAGTATTTCTAACAATTTAACTCACATTATGTTGCTTATTTCCTTTTGGGCAAACGTTGCCGCAGCAGGTCCTAGAGGAAGGATTGCGAGTGTCTTTCAGGTGGAGGAATACGATGATGATGAAGTCCAGATTGGGCCGATGCTAGACTGAGGGAGGAGCGCTGTCCGTCAAACATGTACTGCTGATTGATCCCCACCACCCCAGGGTTTTGTTTGGGGGAGTAGATGCCTGTATCGTACCTTGTTTGTTTGTCTGGATACATGTATGTTTGGACTTTGTTTTTTGTCCCACCCACTAGGTTTGGGGTGGATTTATGTATATTTGTTGTGTTGTAGGATCTTGTACTTGGCTCAGTACTCTGAGTTTGTTTTATTAACCCATTATTAATGAAACAGGGTGGCCATACTCCACCTTTTCCGTCAAAAAAAAAAAAACAATAAAACAATAACAATGCCTCTATCTCAAAATTTTAGGGTTGGATACTTCTCTGGCTTCCAGTCATTGACAGTTTTCAAATTAACACTTACTCAAATTTCTATTAGTAGCTTCCACCTATGTTCTTTTGAGTCTACCCGTAATCCATTTGCTCCTTAACTACCAACCCATCAATTTTTCTAACTGGGGCTGTTCCAACTTGTTGTATGTGTATGAACCACTGTAATCGGTTCTTTCACATTTTATCTTCAATTGAGATAATCACTATTTTCTTACGTATACATTCATTTTTTATTTTGTCCGTTAGTGTGTATCAACTTTTCTCTCATCTACCTTAGCATTCCTATTTCAGCTACATTCATTTCTTGCACAAAAGAAGGCAAAGATATATAAAGTACAAAATATGGAGGAAAAAATAACCAAATTACTGGGTCAGTTTTGAACTTGATCTCAGCGCTCATTTAAAATCAATGTTTCAACAGGCTTATCAAATACTCGATCCTCCAATAGTTTTCACTACTACAGAGGATCCAAATCCATAATATCCAGCTAGAATAGCTCCTTGTAGCCACACATAACAAACAAGGATTTATAACAAAAAACTAAACATAACAAACAACGAGTAGTAAACATAATGCTGGGGTATATGCCTAATTGTAACAATAGATCCAAACTGCAGGCTGAGTGTTTATATGACCCAAGTCATTTTTTATTGGCTCCCAACTTTCATTTGTATCAAGCAAATGAGCAATATATAAACTTCTAGTTGATGCAGACAGAAGAGGGATGTTGTCCTCTAGAGTGAAATCTAATTAATGCACATCAGATAATATATCAGACATATCATAAGTATCAATATACAATATGATTTATATGCACTAATAAATCTTAACACATATATTACGAAGCATACATATAACCCTCGTCAGGTTCAGAATTTCCAACTGTCTTAGCTCTTCTAGTGCTCATTTCATCGAGAGACTGAGTAGAGCAAAGAAGATCATAGTGGTGCAATTTTTTTTTCTACATTTCCGTGATCAAGATCATCATCGTCATCGTCATGATTATGGCAGTCATTTCCATCTTCATTGGTTGGTTGATTGGTCACAGCAATTTCCTTGCTCTTACCCCACAAAATACAATATAGGCCTCCAACCATTAGGAGTCCACCTATTAAACTGCATTCGTAATCTTTTTAATCAAAGATTCAGGTAGAATTTCTACTATTATCTGAACAGTTCGGAGTTTCACATGTGTATTACTTTTTAGCCATCTATCAAAGTTTTTCTTTCCAAAATATTCCAGTACGTACATATATTTTTTACTCAAATGGCAATACGTTTTATTAAAGAAAAACAAACGGCATAATAGTATAAAAAATCTATGTACTTTAATCATGTAAAAATAGTCAACTCTACACTCTTAGTCCTTTAAGATATTATCAGAAAAGACTAATTTCAGGCCCTTCATTTTGTAAGACGCATTTTAATTTCAAATACATTCAAAGCCCTCAGAATTGCAAATTCACATACACTAGGGGGTTCTCAAAATAATTTGGATGATAAATAGGATGTTCAAAAGTCACAAGTACATATTCCTACAAAAAAAAAATTCAAACCAAATTAAGTCAAAATTTTTTTGTTAATTTTTTTTTAAATTTTTAATGAGGGACTTAGAAGAATAATTTGTTTATCCTTCATAAAAAGTAAGTATTATACTACAAAGCATAATTTCTATGCGTTTCATTTCATTTCCTTTTTTCCCATTTAATTTGTTGAATGTGTCTCAGTCTAATATTGATCATCTAAAAGAGTAAAAAGAACATAGCCTAACCTTCCGAGATGAGTTACATCTCCTAGGAGAAAGTATGAGACAACTACAGTGAAAAGAAGAGATAGTGGCCTGAACATGGACACAAAAACAGGGCCTTTCTTCTCTATCACCCAAGTCTGAAGGTAGTATGTCAAGCCAGTTATGCAAAACCCCTGTCATGCACAAAACCCCCAAGTTAAAATATAGTGATCACTTACTGTATACAGAGTTAAATTTCATGAACATATTTATTTGTATGAAATATTAGAAAAAACAAAGCATTACATAAATTAATTAAAATACTTACACAATACACAATGGCAAGCAGACTAACATTAAAACTCAACTTCCACCTAGAAATATCTCTCTGAAAAGCCAAGGCCATAAAAAATGATTGAACTGTGCAAAAGATAGTTTGGTAAGTATTCAAGAGAAGCTTGGAAGGGTACTCTCTTAACAGCATCCCCTACATAGGAAATACAGAGAATTAATGAGTCATGCATATATTTAAATTGAAAAAAAATTATTTCAGTCAAAAATAAATAAAACAATACATTATTAAGTAGAAAAATCAAACTAGAATTGTGATCCATGCACATATATACCTGTAAAACAATCCAAAGTGAAAGTAACATATTGGCTACGACCACAAGTAAAGTTCCAACTAGCCATTTTGCGTTTGAATGGTGAATAGGGATTGTTTTATTCTGATAGAAGAAGGGGTGATGGTTAAAGGAATTCAGGTGAGGCCCGATGTAGAAGCAAAGTGTTATAACCCCAGAGAAACATAGTGCCACCCCAATCACCTTTGCTTTGCCTGAGGGACTCTTCATATTTAAAGTCTCCATCCTGAATGTAGGAAAGTGAAAACTTGTCGCCACCCAGCATTCAAACTAATTTAAATTTAGACTAATTTAAAGTTGAATCTAAGACCTCGCATGTAAGAGTAGAAGTCTTAGTTATCATCTACTAGAAGTGCACAGCAAGTGAAACTTATTCCAAACATCTTCTATCGAACTAGATTTTATTCTCTTTTAAAACATTTTATACACAAGAAACTCGATCTTTATCCATTTCATACCATAAAAGATAATTTAGTAAAGAGTAATGATACACCCACTACCAATTTCACTACATTTTTCTTCAACGGCACGCTCTAATAGGTGGGGGAAGAGAGAGTAAGTAGGGAACTCTCCAATAGAAGTGTGCCACCTAAGGTAGTGAAGAAAATGGTAGTGAGATTGGTAGTGGGTGTAGCATTAGTCTTTAGTAAATTAAAAAGAATTACGTATTTATCTAACATCATTTAAATAAGAGTAAGAAATTAGGCAAAATGTGGAAAAATACAGATACATGTCTCACATGAAAGGCTCTTAGTTCAGTTCTCTAACCAACCAAATTATTTAACTTTTCCTGCTTGTTGTTTGACACCTAAGACCTTAGCACCTGTTTTGATGTAGAGTAATCATAACTAAATTTACTTTGGAAGTCTAGATGTATACAGACAGTAAAGTACAACGGTACAAGCCTTTATCTCCAACTAAAATATAACAATAATTATCAATCATTTATAGTTACTAAGTTTTACGTTCTAAGAAACATTGAGTTATTAAATTTATGCTTATGAAAAGAAATTTTTAGATCACAACGTTTCCCGAACATAATTACTTTGTTAGAGTATAATTATTATTTTTTATTTACATATAGATTTTCACTAGCATGTTGAGTACTTAGGAAAATAAAACATAGTAAAATATAGAGGGCTAGAATGATTGCACCTTAGTAGAAGGGCCCAAAAAAACGTGATAACAGGTATTGAGTTTGCTGCTGCATAAAGAACCACTGGTGAAGTGTAACTCAAGCCAAGGTAATACATATTCATGACTAATGTCACCCTGTATTATAATATCCAAGAAGATTAATATTAGTCAATCAGTACTAAAGAATTCACAGAAGCCAGACTAAGGTAAAATTCATACCCCAATAATGCAAGTACAAAGAACTTGATTAATACTGAGAGAGACAAAGGTGGAGCAGTTTTCCTGTGAGAGAGACTAATTTAGTATGGCAAAATTTAAGCAACCTGAAAAGAATATCCTAATTACCGAAAAATGATTAGTAATTTCCATACTCATATGTAATTTTTGTATAGCTAAAGTCCAGGACTAAGTGAACAAAAAGAATATCAATTAATTTCAAAACAGGGTTACAGAAAGAAGTTTCCCTATTATCATTCAAGTATGAATTTTTTTTTCTTTCACATTTTTACATATGGTTTGCCGTTGCTTTATTAAAATTTTAGTTTTATGCTTGAGTTCTTCTAGATATTTAATGTTCTTGAGGGTGCCTTGCTAGTCACCTAAGATTGAATAAAATTAGAGAAAAAAACAATTGGAAAGCATACATGCCACTCTAGCGCTTATATATCAATGTATCCTACATAACTTTTTTGAACTTTATACATATCATGCAAAGGAAGCAAGCATCTTAATGCAAATTTCTTGCTCCTTACTGACCCTAATGCCTAAGCTATATCCTACGAACCCAAAAAATGAACATAGGAATTTGTTTCTTTTTCTGTGAAGTAGGAGAAAAGACAGATTAGAGAACAATAATATATTGAGATATCAATTAACTAATAAAGATCATATTAATCACAACTGACAACTCTATTACTATATGTGATTGTTCTCTTCAACAAAATGAAATTGAACACAACAAAAACCTAATCATTTAGTATGAGATCCTATGAACCCAAATATGATCATAGAATTTGTATTTTCTCTTTTTCTCTGGAGGAAGAGAATGAGAGACAAGAGAAGAACCATATCAATCGAGATCAATCAACTAATAAATATCATATTAATAGCGACTCTCTCTCTCTCTCTCTCTCTCTCTCTCTCTCTCTCTCTCTCTCTCTCTCTCTAGAGAGAGAGAGAGAGAGAGAGAGGCCTCTTCCGTGGTGCACGACTTTGGTGTGCAGCCTCCATGAAAAATCTGAACCGCTCATCTTGTTCTATACGCCTAAGATTGCCTAACAATAAGAAATCAATAAGTCTTTTACACTTTATCGAAGATGGAAGAAGTATAGATTTGGCGGGAGAAGTGCGCAAGGTAAGGCATCCTTTCCGGGTGGCGAAGGTGGGGGAGATATTCCACACAAACACAAGATGCGCGATTGGAAATGGAAAGGAAACCAGGTTCTGGAAGGATAGATGGTGTGGAGAGAATACATTACAATCTTTATTCCCAAACATTGCAGACTTAAACAATAAAGATGCTCTGGTGGCAGAAGTATGGAGGAGAAGGCATTTGAGATTAGAAACAGAAGCGGATCCGGAACAGGCGGAAGCACTGGAACTAGTAATTACTGGGGGGGCAACACAAAAGAGACGATGAAGATGACGAAAGGAGCTGGAAACTAGAACCGTCAGGGGAGTTCATTGTGAGATCGATGTACAAATGGCTTAACGATGGAGGAGTGAGAAGTAAAGAGGGCAAGATCATTTGGAAAACGGAGGCTCCGCCCAAAGTCAAAACATTCTTATGGTTAGTGGCGAACAACTCCATTTTGTCTAGAGTAAATCTCAGAGCGCGTAATTTGGTAGACAATGCTACCTGTCCTAGATGTAACCAAAACGAAGAGGATACGAATCATATTTTATTCTTATGTCATAGGGCTAGACTGGCATGGGAGATAGTATGCTTAGGGTTTGGTTTATATCAGTCTCCAGGGTCTATTGATGATATTTGGGGTAGTTGGAGAAAGACATGGGTGAAGAGAGAGAGTAGAGTAGGATGGGATATTTCAGCTGCAGCTAACATGTGGACACTATGGCTAGACCGCAATGATGCTTGTTTTTGTAATCATTGCAGCAGAATTTCTGTCATGTTGCATAATATATTTTATCTTATTGATGTCTGGATAGGTAAAGCAGGTATGAGAAAAAAGCTTCGTTTGGACTATAACAGTGGAGGGTACGTCACTATCTGGTTTGGTGACGGGATGACAGACAAGTTGAGTCCCCGGTCGTGTCATTTTAGTACCTGCAATGCACATGTATCTGCTTTCATTTCTCTGAGTTGTTGTAATAGTAGAAGTTATAATCTAGGTTATCTTTGAGTGACTTTTGGAGATACCCAAGTAGGGAGGGAATCTATGCTCCTTTAGGTGGAGGAAGTTTGTGTATACTTTTGTTTCATTAACTGCTTATTAATGAAGCAGGTGATAGGTTGTCACCTTTTAAAATCAAAAAAAAAAAAAATCGAGTAATTTGAAAAGATTTGCCCATCCATCATGTTGTTAAAAAATCGGCCATACAATTTTGTGATCATGTAAATCAAGGGAAAATGAACTTCAAATTACTTGATTTCTTTTTGTTAGACAATCTTCGGCGTGTAGAACAAAATGACCGGTTCGGATTTTCATAAGGGCTCTATGGAGTGAGTACACACGGTAATGCACACTGCACACCAAAGTGGTGCACAACGAAAGATTATATATATATATATATATATAGAGAGAGAGAGAGAGAGAGAGAGAGAGAGAGAGAGAGAGAGAGAGAGAGAGAGAGAGAGAGAGAGAGAGAGAGAGAGAGTCCCCTTCAGTTCTGTACTAGCCATGGTGTGCACTCAGCCTGCGAGCCTTTGTATCGATGATCCGAACTGTTCACATTGATTTATACATTTAAATTAGTCTAAATATGTAAAATCAAGTCATGTGAAATTCATTTGCTCATGCATTAAAGTGTTACAAAATTGTACGGCTATGGGCAAATGAATTTAGAATGACTTGATTTTACATATTTTGACTAATTTAAACTTGTATATCAATGTGAACGGTTCGGATCGTCGATAAGAAGGCCCGAAGGCCGAGTGCACACGGAGTGCACACCATGGCTAGTGCACAACGGGATGAAACTCACACATATATATATATATATATATATATATATATATATATATATATATATATATATATGAGAAAAGTGAGCCTCATATTTGTATGAGGAAATTTCCTCATACAAAGTGATGTGGCAAAATAAGAGCCCTTAGATCAACCTTTTAATCAAAGGGCTCATTTGCAAAAATAAGATTTACAATTATTTGTTAACTTTCCAAAAATAAAATTTACAATTATTTCTTAACTCTCTTAAAATTAATTGATTTTCTTTCTCCAATCCTTCTTCCTCCCCCTCTTTCTCACGCCGCATCCCCTCCTCCTCTAACCCTCACAACCAACGCCGGATCCCTCCTCCCACGTCGCCGCCCTCCTCTCTCACGATCGCCTCCCACGCCGCCGCCCTCCTCCCTCACGATCGCCTCCCACGCCGCCGTGCTCCTCCCTCACGATCGCCTCCCACGCCGCCGCCCTCCTCCCTCACGATCTCCTCCCACGCCGCCTGCCTCGCCGCCCTCCTCCCACGCTGCTCCCTCACGAAGGCCGCCGCCCTCCTCCCTCACGAACGCCGCCGCACCCTCACGACCAACGCCGCCTCCCTCCTCCTTCACGAACACCGCAGGGTCCATGGTGGTTCTTGCATCGCGATGTTCATGTCCGAGGTTTACAGGAATAAACTTCACTAATCGCATTATGATAGTATGATCGCATTTTCAGAATCTGAATCAATTGCACAAGTTGTCAACTGTCTATAAGAAAGTGTAGCTCTCTATCATTTGCACTGAACAATGCCAAGTCGTCAAAGCTAGATGGAAATTTGACCTGCTTCAAAGTTCTTCCCATCCGGTGTTGCGCCTACTGGTTTATTTGTTACAATATATATATATTTTTACCAAGAGGTGCTACTCAATGAAGATTGCTAAAAGTTTTTGTTAGCTTGAATGTGTATTTTGATCACTAGTTGGCTGGAATTGCCAATTTCCCAAGTTTCTTTGGGATTTGTAACGTCAAAATTATCTTCTGATCACCATATCTTGTATCATTTATTTTAAAGATTAGGTCTATTTGATTCATTGGAAAGTCGGTATTTTTTGTTGACTCATCTAAATTTTTAAGCGGTGACAAGAATGATTTGAGAATGTTATCTAAATTTTTAAGCGGTGACAAGAATGGTTTGAGAATGTTCTACAACAACAGGTCAAATTTCAGATACTGCGACCGTGCTACAGAGCAGACCAATCTGTTCTCATAAGAAGTCAATGAATCCATGCAGTTCAGTTGCAATTTACAAACCCAAGTATATTTGATAAAAAGGAGATCTGTTCGTCCTAATTTGTGATTTTTTTGCATAATTGTTGATGACTTTTTACTGAGCTCCAGAGAGCTTCAAGGGGGGTTCTTTTTATGCTTTAATATTTCATTCATTACTTGTACACAGAATTCTCGACAGTGTTTTATTATTATTATTTTCTTCTTTCTGGAGAGATGTTTCTGATCATGATTTTTATTTATTTTTGTTAATCTTCTATGCATCTTTTCTACCCATTTGAGCCAAGATTTTGTCAGGGGCGAAAATTCTATTGCAACATTTGTACTACTAGTTCTTACGAGTATTTGATGCATGCCCATTCCATACAAACCTATACTCAGCTACATACTTATGAATTATCTCTTCCTTTCCCTTCTTTTCGGAGTTTGAAGGTAAAGGACTATATGTAATGATAATTCCTAGTTCTTTTCATGCCTTTTGATTTTTTGACAGAAATTCGGGTGCAAATTTATGCAGCCCAAAGTTCAGATTTTGCTGTTGTAATCTCAACCGGAATTTGGTATTCACTAGGAATAAGCTGTAGATAGACCTTTGTTAGCTAAATCTCTCTGATGCTCAAATCAGCGGCTAACCACACTCCACCTTCTCTTCAAATGTGTATTCATCTCTCAGCATTCTGACTTATGAAGCCACGGAACAAGCGAAGGATCTACATGTTTAAAAAGATGTATTTCAAACATATTCTTTCTGCTTCACAAGTATTAATCGATTGCATGATACCCCTAAAAAAGCACTTTTATCGGAGAATACATATGGACTTACTCTTTAACTGATGCTATTCATGCTTTAACTGGGAATACATATGGAGAATACATATGGAGTTACAAATAGAAAAAAAAAAACTGGGAAAAAACAGAATGCTTTAACTGATGCTATTCATGCAGCTACGCAAGTAATTTTCTCAAAAAATATTTTGTTACAACAGAAAGTGTTTTCCGAAATAATTTGGATGACTGTAACTGTCTATCGATGTTTAGGCCACTTTTGACATAAATATATATACGTGCTAACGCATGCACATCTTTTATTAGTACACTGCCCAATAGAACTGCAGAAAATTTTGGTGAAAACAGAGAACTCACACGGAATGAGATACAGAAACTGAAACAGAGAAATCACAAAACTTCCTATTATTCATTTCTGAAACAGAGAAATCACAAAACTGAAATGAAGAAGTAACATTCAAATGACATGTAAAAAATGTATATGGCTTAGATACACATCAGCATCATAAACATTATTCTCGGATTACATTCCCACATATTTCTTGATATGCAAAGCAAACAACAAAGCCCCACAGATTTCTTGATATGCAAAGCAAACAACAAAAGCGGCAGACAAAAGCGGCACAGATTTCTTGATAGAGAACTTTGCTTTTCATCATTTGTTCCATTAGATCCATAAACGATAACTCGTAAAGTCAACAAAATCTGCCCTGTATACAATAAGCAAAATATAAATTATCAACCAGCTATAGAGGAGATGCAACAAGAAAATGCTTTATATATGAGAACTTTTATTTCATTCACCTTTTCAACAAGATGATTTAACTAACTACCACTACAGTTAATGTATGTAAACAGAACAGCTTAGAGACATAATATAAGGTTAGGGGCGCATGAGGTAAATTGACAGGATCATATTGTAACAGTCGATGCATGACAGATTTCCGTTTCACATCAACTAGTTAATAATCGAACACCTGAGGTGGAAATTTTGAGGTTTCGATCTCTATTTCTTCTGCGGGCAATCACTGTCTTCTGCTTATACGGGCATCTTGCAGCCTCCACTGATCCTGTCAATTTGTAAATTTGATATCTTTTACACTTATACTGGTATATTCTTCACTTCCAAGGAAATTACAACTAACAAGAGTTCAGTCAATTTGATATCTTTTACACTTATACTGGTATATTCTTCACTTCCAAGGAAATTAATATTGTCTTCTCAAAGGCCTTAATGCACAAAGAAGTAGAAGACGAAGGTGCCAGTTTGTTGGCAGTTTGTTGGCAGTTGGCACATTGAGATCAAAGTATATATTGAAGAAAATAAATATATTTTGGCAGGCATCAATGAATGTGTATTTAGTATCTTTGAATATCCATAATGTGTATCATGTCAATGTACAAACACAATTCTACTCTAAGCCTAACACCACCACCCCCATTCTCCACCCACACGGGTCACACAACTAAAATTCGAAGAGTATGATTGAGTAAAGAAAAAATATGAAAATAGAATTTATGTTTTAACCCAAAAATTAAAACCACAAAGGTTTTTACTTACCAAGTCAGTTGATGGAAACATATAACTAAAAAAAAAATGTATACAGTTTCAATTATTTAGAAAATATCTACATGTACTTAAGGAGATTATGTAGTGGATTTTATGAAAGAAACGAATGGCTATATATTGATGGCGATGAGATATGTAAAATTGTACTAACTAGGCCTGGTAAATCAGTATAGACACAAAATTCCCATCAAAATCATTCTGGACAACTATTAGGATCACAACAATTTTGCACTAAGAACCAATATCACATACTAATCATTTGGGATTGGTTATGAATGAAATCCACGCATATTCAAAATGAGATCATGTTATGTAAGGAGTTAGCTAGCTTACAACATCAAACAGGATTTAATTAAAGAACGTGCAATTTCAAAGAGGCCGTGTGGAGAGAATATTCCGAATATGAAGAACACAGAAAGTGATCTAACATATGAGGACACAATTCACAGTAATGGCTACGAATCATCATCCAAGCTATTTAGCAAACTCTTACTATGATGCAGAGACAGAGGAAGATGACATGCATTGAATCAAAGCAGGTAAAGTAATAGTACGTAGCTAGTTAGAACTTACCACCACAACAATAGGAATAAGTGTGACTTTATGTTCACCATTTACTTCCAATAGCTGAGCTGTAAAATGGAAAACCATATAATAAGGACATGATTTATTTAAGTAATATAATTTAATAATAAGTTAAGCATCTAAACTTCAAAATCACTGTCGGTAAACTGAGAAACTTGAACACATTGGACCTTCATGGCAACATTTAAGATTGAATGCTAATTTATTGTCATCGAAAATTCCTGAAAGTTTATGGACTCTGACTGGCCTTATTACACTAGATTTATCAGAAAACGTTCTCGCTGGACTCTTTCTCAGCATTTAGTGTGAAGACCTCCAAACAAGATATGGATTACTCTATTCAAGGACAAAATTCTTATATCTCAGCTGTAGATTGGCTGAAGAAGAATAAGGGAGCCAACTAATTTCTTTTCTTTTCCAAACTGTTCTATAATTTGAACATAGTTCTCTGCAATAATGGAAAACTTACCTTATTAATGGAAAAACTTACCTTGATGCAACTGCATATAGTTTGAACCTAAATAAATACATAAACCAAATGAAGAGAGCTAACAGTTAGAAACTTATGTAACAAACAAAAAGAAATGAATCATTTATAGAGATGCATCAAGAAGTAGAATTCTCATCCTTTGTGATAATTAATTTAGTACATTTCAGGACATGATAGACCTTACGGAAGATCAGAAACAATAGGCGAAAAAAAAAAGTCTGCTAGTAAATTCTCTCTGTAAAGTGAGTAGAACAAATTAAAACAACACAAACTCCCAGATAATCTTTATATGCCCTAAACTCTGAACTCACAAGCATTTATAGATGTGCGTCGTCTAAAAGAAACATCTAAATCAAGGGTGGGAAATAGAAATATGACCCTACAAGAAAAGCTTTAGTTGATGATTCATTAGAAGACAATATATTGAAGCAGAATTTATTCACCGACTATATGTAGAACAGCTAGTCGAAATTCAATGGAGTGACTTACACAAACACACACAAAGTTTTGAGCAGAAACAGATACTGGAGAATACATTTTCAGCATTGGTATATCATGAGACGTGAAAAACCAATAAGATTATAATATTGTGTGAAAAAATAGAGACAACCAAAAATGTCAAGTTCTTTACAAAATTTCAGAGTATAACTTCGCATAGCCATCCAATCTGAGTTCGCAGAGTATAACTTCACTTTTATCTCAAAATGATAAAATTCTACCAAATGAGAATTAACTTTTTATTAGATTGAAATTTAAAAACTAACTACTGCAGAGCTTCCTTCTTTGCACTAACTACTGCACATACGTAACACTACTCTTCATAGATTGCACTTTCTATGCAACTCTACTCTTCATTGCCTTGATTGCTTTGATTGCCATTATTCACTTCTTCCTGTCGTTGAAACACCCAAAATATCTTAGTAGTGTATCATTATGAGCTTTGAAAAAAATTAAATAAAATAAGCATGAAACTAAGTCAATTAAAACTAATTATTACCCGAGGTGCAGTCGTACTGGCATTTTCTTTACCCTTACAACTGGTACTATAATGACCCTTCTCTCCACATTTTTTACAAGTGCGTCGCTTTTTTCCATTATTTCTCAGCTGTGATTCCTCCAATCCTGAGATGTATCTAGAAGCCTTCTTTGGACGACCCTTAGTTTTGACTGGTCCTTCAGGATCCCGTACTGAAGCCTCAGGAATTTGAGACAATAGTAGGGTTGCATTACTAGTTCCAACTTGACTATTATCAACAAGTTGATGTTGAACTTGTTTTTCACTAATCTCTTTCTCAGCATTTAGTGTGAAGACCTCCAAACATTTTTCAATCTCACTTGAAATTTTTAAAAACGGCCACTGTACTCCGACTAAAGACCTGATAAGATTTGGTTATGGCTATCCTTTTGCAGTTAAAGTTGATTGGGACATTAATATGGAATACAAGTTACGACTTCAATTATAATATTACCATCAAATTCTTAGTTATAGCTATCACTTACAATTTAACTTTGAAATCATATAAACATCCTAATGCTGTGCAGACTACATATATCACAAATTTGAAGATAGATCACAACAATAAGTCATACAACATAAATTTAAGGGCATTGTAATGCAAAGGTGGGCATAGAGTATCAACATAATTATCTGGACAAAATTCGAACAATTTGTTCACGAAATCATTCTCAGTGTGGCTTTAATTTGAGCAGCAAAAAATACCTTGAGGGATCGGCGGGAGGAGGGAGGCGGCGTTCGTGAGGGAGCGGCGGCGTTCGTGAAAGAGGAGGGCGGCGGCGTCGGAGGAGGGCGTGGGAGTAGGGCGGCGGCGTTCGTGAGGGAGCGGCGTTGGAGGAGGGCGGCGGCGTGGGAGTAGGGCGACGGCGTTCGTGAGGGAGCGGCGTGGGAGGACGAGCGGCGACGTGGGAGGAGGGATCCGGCGTTGGTTGTGAGGGTTAGAGGAGGAGGGGATGCGGCGTGAGAAAGAGGGGGAGGAAGAAGGATTGGAGAGAGAAAATCAATTAATTTTAAGAGAGTTAAGAAATAATTGTAAATTTTATTTTTGGAAAGTTAACAAATAATTGTAAATCTTATTTTTGCAAATGAGCCCTTTGATTAAAAGGTTGATCTAAGGGCTCTTATTTTGCCACATCACTTTGTATGAGGAAATTTCCTCATACAAATATGAGGCTCACTTTTCTCTATATATATATATATATATGATCTTTCAAATACTCCATTATAAGAATTAAGAACAACAAGCTAACCATTAATTTACCATGTATACCTTTTAAAAAAGATAGCAAGGGGTACCAACAAAATGGAGGCAGCTACTTGTCTATAGAATAAGAAAATGGAAGTACTGAAACCCTCATCAAATGCAGCCTTGGCGAAAAAGTAATTGCCTGCATCAAACAACTGAATAAATACAACTACCGCATATGACTTCTTATCATCCATGTCGAACTCAAACAAGAAGAATTGAAGGCTGATATTCAAACTTATAACTCGATCAATATAGATATTGACAGCTTGAAGTCTAGCTGAGTTTACTAAGGATGCCTAGCTATATATAAGCTAATAGGCAGCAATGAGTACTATTTGAACTTATAAAAATAACTTCTCACATATTGAGAAGATATTCCAATAGAATTGACCCGCACTAATTCTAAAGATCAAACAATGGAATGCACAATTTAAAGTGCATGATGATTAGGAATTCTTTTTCAATAACAGAGTAGGACAAAGTCTCCTAAAAGCAAAAGGTTGGATGTTTTAAAGTGGAAAATATGTTATTGTTTGAAGGTTGTAAGAGGCCATTCATGCGTAGGGCATTTGCTTTCACATAAAACAAGAAACTCTCTAAAATTTTGATGTACTTGATAGTTGACTCAGGCAAGTACTCCTTTCTCCATGGCAATCATACTTCTCACCCCTAAAAATAAAAAGTAAAAAAATACTATCTTTCAGAAGGAAAAGTAATTTACCCAGAAAATAAACATATTTTTTGCTTCTTTATTGATTTTTTTAGAGCAATCCATATCCCCACACACACACACACAAAATAAAACAAAACAAAACAAAACAAAGCCTTTTTCTCAATAAGTTGGAGTCGGCTTAAAGCAATCCATATCCAACGACCAAAAAAATAAAGTGATTTATTCTCAAAAGAAACGAAGTGACCACTTTATTATGTGTATAACCCGCTGTAAGTCACCAAAGATGATAGTGGACATTAATATTATTGAAACAAATGTCTTATATCAGTTTACCTAAAAGAAAAAGAAGATAAAAATGTATACCCACTATCAATCTATTGTAGTGGCAAAAAAAATGTAACTTTGATTTGTTACAATTTTCATCGTAAAACTAATTACCATTAAAAAGTTGTGGATATTTGAAATAATGTTGGATGAGTTAAAGATATTTTATCAAATTAGTGCAATAATAGTTTTCATTTTCCTGAAAATGAATGTATTGTGATAACAATGTTTATCCAAACAAATAGAAAAAGATAACTGTTGTCAAGATATATTGCTGACTTGATACAGTTTAGTAAGACAGACATGTGTTTAGTAATACAACTTTCTCACCAAATATAAGATTTGTGACAGAATGATGGGCAGGAGATGAACTTTCCTTGTCATAATTTTTTAAGAAATTTTAGTCGTTAACTGCATACAAATCATTGATTAAAACCACTTCGTAGAATTTTAGACCATATATACAAATATTAGGTGAGTAAAATCTGTAAGGGCTTGATCAATCTACTTTGGCTAAAGAAAGACCTTTTTTATTAACTTCTCCAATAATACTTATACTGAGAGCGTCTATGACTTAAATCATCTTTTATTTGCTCCCAACTTTCATCATACACTTCTTTTTTTCTTTTTCTTTTTATTTCTTTTTTTTTATTGTTTTTTTTTTCTTTCTTCTAATAAAATAATTAAATACAAAATAAATCAAAGATCAAGCCAAATATGGACAAGATTAGGGGTGGCAAATGGGCCGGGTCAACCGGCGGCCCACCCGCGACCCGCACGGTGAACCCGGCCCGTGAAACGCCTTGGCGGGTTCGGGTCGAACCCGGTAAACAGTACCGGGTCGACTCGGGTCGCAAATAATGCGAATCCAACCCGTTAAACCGGGCCCGCGAACCCGGTTAAAAAAGCCCAACCCGCGGGTTGACCCGCGGGTTTCACACCTTTGGACCTGTACGGGTCCGACGTTCGACCCGTTACGGGTCGACCGTTGACCCGTGGGTTAATCGTTGGGGGGCGCACTGTTCACCAGAACGGTCATTTGGCCGTTTTTTTTTTTTTTTTGTTTTTTGTGGTATTTTTAGCCTATAAATACCCCTCAAAATCCCAGTAAAAATTCACACCATACTCTCTTACTCTCTCTACTATTATACATCATTTCTAAGGAATTAATCTTCAATTATAGTATTCAACAAGCAAGTCTACAACAAGGCATACACGATCAATTTTCGATCGTATCGAAATCAAAATTGAACGTCTTCAACGTCTTCAACTCTCTTCAACCCTCGTCAAATCTCCTTCAAGCTCTCCTCAACTCTTCAATTGCGGATTCCTTTATTGCGAGATGAGTGGAGTGGTCCTGTAAAACAGTCTCTATTTGTTTTTCCAGAACTTAATAAGGGAGTATAAATAAGGGATTCCTCTTCATTTATTGCCTCGGCTAATAGCCTATTGATTGGTAGGGGTGAGGTTTGGCATTATGTGCAGCGGGAGGCTCTTATGATGACTCCCTGGCCCGAAGCCGATGCGGACCTACCGAGACGTTAGGGGACGATACCGGAGTGGGGACTCGGGTGCCGATCCCATTGTCTGGTGTTAGGTCGGACTTGTCGAGGCGTTTGAAGTTGGTAGAAAGATGATCTTTTCATATATGATAGGGGTGGGCGCTAAAATGGCCCTTTACACATGAAAGCTTACAAAAGATATTATTTACATTAGCTAAGTCGGGACCTGTGACCGTTCTTCTAGGAACTTCATAAGGTGCTCGGCGTTCCAGGGTCGCTTGATCGCTCGACCCTCCATGCCTATTAGTCGATAGGTGCCGGGTCGTATGGCCTCGGCTACCCTGTATGGGCCCTCCCAGTTGTGGGCCAGCTTCCTCTTCTTGGTGGGATCAGAGACGGATAATTTGCGCAACACCAGGTCCCCGACCCTAATATCTGTTGGGCGGACCTTCTGGTTGTAGAACCTCTCGATCCGCTGTTGATAGACGTTTCTTCGGACGGATGACTTTTCCCTAACCTCGGCGACGAGGTCCAGGTTGGCCCTTAGGCCGGATGAGTTATCCGCTTCGTCGAAGGCCATGATCCGAGGGGAGGGCAGGCCGACCTTTACGGGAATCACTGCCTCGGTCCCGTAGGTCAGACTGAACGGTGTCTCTCCCGTGGGGATCCTCTTGGTGGTTCGGTGCGCCCACAGCACGCTGGGCAGCTCCTCTACCCACAGCCCCTTGAGAGAACTGTCGAGGCGCTTCTTGAGGCCGTCGAGGATTTGCCTGTTCGCATTTTCCGCTTGGCCGTTAGCTGAGGGTGGCATATGGCGGAGAAGCGTTGTTGGGTGCCGATGTCTTCGCAGAACTTTCGGAAGTTTTGGCCTGCGAACTGGGTCCCGTTATCCGTAACGAGGACCTGGGGGATCCCGAACCGACAAACAATATTCTTCCAGAAGAACTGCTGTGTTTGCGCTCGGTAATGCTGGACAGCGGCTCAGCCTCGAGCCACTTTGTGAAGTAGTCGATGGCGACTATCAGGAATTTTCTCTGTCCCGTTGCTACGGGGAAGGGGTCCACAAGGTCCATGCCCCACATGGCAAATGGCGTAGGACTAGCCAGGGACCGGAGATTGGCTTGAGGAAGCCTCTTGATAGGGGAGAACCTCTGACAGGGGCCGCACCTCTTGACCAGGTCTTGTGAGTCTTGGAGCATGGTGGGCCAGTAGTAGCCCTGATTCAGAGCTTTTCGAGCGAGGGACCTGCTTCCCATATAGCATCCGCCGATCCCTTCATGAAGTTCCTTCAGTACGTATCTGGCTTCGTCATTGGTGAGACAGTGGAGGTACGGTTTACCATCGGCCAGTGTGTACGAGCGTTTGAAGAGGATGTCGCCTATCATGACGAACCTCTCAGCTCGGATTCTGACCCGTCTTGCCTCGGCCCGGTCCTCGGGGAGCTCGCCTTGGACTAGGAATCTTCGGATGGAGGTGGTCCAGTCGTCCGGATCGACACCGCCTTGTACGCACATTGCCTCCTGATCTTGGTCATCGATACTTGGCTTTAAGAGGATCTCGATGAGTACCATTTGGTCGAGGCCCTCGAAGGAGGAGGCGAGTTTTGACAAGGCGTCTGCTTGGGCATTCTGCTCTCGGGGGATCCTAACCACTGTGGAGCAGCAGAAGGATGCCAGGAGCCGTCGGACCACGGCCATGTATCGCACCATCCGATCGTCGCGAGCCTCGTATTCCCCGGTGATCTGATTGACCACGAGCTGAGAATCGCTGAAGGCTCGGATCTGCTTGGCTCCGGCTCGGTGTGCTAAGGTCAGTCTGGCAATCATGGCCTCGTATTCCGCCTCGTTGTTAGAAGACAGGAAGTTAAGGCGAAGGGAGTATTGAAGGAGGAATTGGTCGGGGCCTCGGAGGATGATTCCGGCACCACTCCCGGTTTCGCAGGAGGATCCGTCGACATAGACCTCCCAGGTTGGGTCCGACTCTTGGACACTCGGCTGCTCAGAAGCTGTGCACTCAGTGATGAACTCGGCGAGGGCCTGGCCTTTGATCGCCGTCCTCGGCTGATATCCGATGTCGTATTGGCTGAGCTCTATTGACCACTTGACCAAGCGGCCAGAGTTCTCCGGCTTGTGGAGGACGGTTTTCAGTGGCTGGTCCGTTAGCACTTGGATGGTGTGAGATTGGAAGTAAGGGCGGAGCTTTCGGGCCGCCATGACCAAAGCATAGGCCATCTTTTCGATTCTTGCATACCTTGTCTCGGCGGGGAGTAGGACCTTACTCACATAATAGAGCGGCTTCTGAACCCCGTCCTCTTCTCGGACGAGGACGGCGCCGAGGGCGCTGTCCGAGGCAGAGAGGTAGAGCCACAGGGGTTCTCCCGGCTCGGGTTTGCTGAGGAGAGGCGGGTTGGCGAGGTATTGCTTCAGCTGCTCGAAGGCTTCTTGTTGAGGGGCACCCCATTCGAAGCCCCCTTTGCCGCGCAGAGCCTTGAAGAAGGGGAGAGATTTTTCCCCTGATTTGAAGAGGAAACGACCGATGGCCGCCAACTGGCCAGTGAGTCTCTGCACTTCCTTGACGTTCCGGGGTGGGGCCATGTCTATGATGGCCTGAATCTTCTCTGGGTTCGCCTCGATGCCGCGCTGGCTGACGACGAAACCCAGAAACTTTCCGGAGGAGACCCCGAACGCGCACTTGGCAGGGTTGAGCCTCATGTTATGGCGCCGGAGGATGCCGAAGGCTTCCTCGAGGTCGGCGACGTGGTCCGGCCCGGCTCGGCTCTTAACGAGCATGTCGTCGACATAGACCTCCATGTTGCGGCCGATTAGGTCTTTGAAGATTCGGTTCACGAGCCGTTGATAGGTGGCTCCGGCGTTTTTCAGTCCGAAGGGCATAACGCGATAGCAAAAAAGACCCTGGTCGGTGACGAACGAGGTCTTCGCAATGTCGGGCGGGAACATCCGGATTTGATTGTACCCTACGAATGCGTCCATGAAGGACAGCAGCTCGTGTCCAGAGGTCGCATCGATCAGAGCGTCGATGCTGGGGAGGGGGAAAGGATCTTTGGGGCATGCTTTGTTTAGATCCGTGAAATCTATGCAGATCCGCCATCCCCCGGTCGCCTTTTTAACCATGACGACGTTGGCCAACCACTCGGGGTAGCTGACCTCCTGAATGAACCGAGCGGACAAGAGTTTGTCCACCTCGGCTTTCACCGCCTGCTGCCTCTCCGGGGCGAACTTGCGCCTCTTCTGAGCGACCGGCTTGGATCCCGGGGTGACGCTCAGCCTGTGCATGATCAGGTCTTCGGAAATCCCTGGCATGTCGGAGGGCTTCCAGGTGAAGAGGTCGACATTGCGGCGGATGCAGTCAATTATGTCCGCCCTCAGGCCTTCGGAGAGCGAGCGGCTCACTCGGAACCATTTCGATTCGTCTGTGGCCCCGAACGGGACCTCTTCCAGCTCGTCGGCTGGCTCTGGGGCGGAGACGTTGCCCTCGGACCCGAGCTCGACGGCGTCGAAGGGGAAGACACCGCCTCCGACGGCGGTCATGTAGCAGGACCGCGCCGCCTCTTGGTTGCCTCGGACAACACCGACTCCTTGTGGGGTGGGGAATTTTAGCTTTAAGTGATAGGCCGACGGTACCGCCTAAAAGGAGCACAGCCCCGGTCGGCCAAGTATAGCATTGTACGCCGCCTTGACGTTCACCACCATGAAGTCCATAGACTCGGTCCGCTGAACAGGAACCGAGCCCGCGGTGACGTCGAGGGTCACCATCCCCTCTATGACGACAGGGACGCCGGAGAACCCATGCAATGTGTATCCGGCCGGTTTGAGCTTGCCTCTGGGCAGTTTGAGGTTCTCGAAGGCTTCAAGAAAGAGGATGTTTACTGAGCTGCCGTTGTCGACGAGGATCCGGCGCACTTCGCAATTAGCCATGTGGAGGCTGATGACGAGGGCGTCGCAATGAGGGAGGCGGACGCCTTCGAGGTCTTCTCCGGAGAAGGAGACGGGTACCATCTGTAACCGAGGTGAGGGGAGATCTTGGACAGCGTTCACCTCGCGGATGAAGGCTTTCCTGGAAGTATTCGACTCTCCCCCCATCGGTCCTCCGTGGACACAGTGCAGAATTGCCGGGGTCCCGGTTCCCTCGAGGTCGGGGTCCCGACCCTGACTGAGGTTCGGAGTAGGGTTCGGAGGCGAAGGCCTCCGGTTCCTAGTGTCTCGCCGATCCCGTTGGTTTTCTCTTGTGAACTCCCGGAGGTACCCCCGTGAAATGAGGGCCTCGATTTCGTCCTTCAAGGCCCGACACTGGTCGGTTTCGTGTTCGTGATCCCTGTGGAAACGGCAGTAGAAGCGTTGGTCCTGCTTCTTGTTGTTGCTCGGTCGAGGACGGTGTCGGACAAGGCCCTTGTCTTCGATTTCTAAGAGGATGGCGGACACGTTCTGTGTCAAGGGAGTGTACCTTTCGAAGCGAGGGACCGGAGGAACCCTCTTCGTGCCGGCCCCTTCCTTTGCCGCTTTCCTGGCGGGTTCGATTTCGTCGACCCTACGCTTGCCCTTTCCGACGACTTCTTTGCTGCCCTCTGGGTTCAGAGCTTCCTCTGCTCGTATGTACTTCTCGACCCGATTGAGAAGGTCAGGGAAGTCCAGAGGTGGCTTCTTCGCCAGGGAGACCTTCAACTGACTATGCTGGACATTGTGTCGGAAGGCGGCCGAGGCGACCCCGGCGTCGAGGGCAGAAACGGATCTTGCCTCGGTCGTGAACCTTTTGACGAAGTTACGGAGTGATTCCCCTTCCCTTTGGCGGAGGTCGAGCAGGGACGCGCTCGTCTTCTCGGCTTTTCGGCTGGTGACGAAGTGGCCTAAGAAGTTGGCTTCCAGCTGATCGAATGAGAAGATTGAGCCCGGGGAGAGTTTGGAGAACCATTCCCTGGCCGGACCTCGGAGGGTGGCTGGGAACGCTCGGCACAGCAGGGGATCCGAAGCACTG
>CM030363.1:289187060-289370149 GCA_017893485.1 Hemerocallis citrina
GTAAATTCACAACCGACCACCCCCCCCCCCCCCCCCCCCCCCCCCCCAAGTGATCCACTAGGATATAGTTCATTGCTGACCTGCAGACAGCCGGCCGATATAGTTGGAGAAGTGCGGCTCTAGCCTTCCTCTACCGTGCACTCTGTAACTGTTCGATGGGGTCGATTCAAATGACCGGGCCGATGTCTATCTTGCAAATATGGTGTTGGGAACGAATACACCTCGGCCGACCCCATGTTACGGTACTGTCAGAAAGTTGGAGAGTACTACAGGAAAATCCTGTGCTGAGAGCTCCTCTCGGTGCCTACTGGGCGGGGAAGCGTACATGGAGGGATAACCCACGTGGTGTCCTCACCTATTACAGGGACGAACTCGATCAGTTGAGGGAAGAGTTCGTCAATTGGACCCCTTACACAGATGATAGGCTGCAATGTCTACCACCTATTTGCACTGCCAATAATCAGTTGTGGTTGACATTAGCTCCACTTGTAAACTTCTCAGTCGTGGAGTTTTATTACCCCAGTCGTGTTCTTCGCCAATTCAATGCACAACAACCCGTCCCCGTAAACTCATCATACGACCGTAGACTTCACAACATCACGGATCAAGGTCGTTTACCAAATATGGATTGGGCCAATCACCACCGTGCTCATGTAGGATGTTGAAATGAGCGGAGGTACGAATTGGTAGTAGAGGGTATTGTACAGCCGTACGACGGATCAATGCAAACAGCTTATATGGCATGGTACCGTCGCATCACAAGGTTGTATGTTGTGCCAAAAATGGATCTTCCCGCGGGTATCCAACAACCGATACCCACGCACGAAGTTGAACCACCACCCGCACATTCAACTTCGCAACCCATGTATCAACCAAAAGCTTCATCATACCGTCTAATGGTAAATAAGTTTGTTCGGTCAATTACATATATTTCGATGAAATTTTACTTATGATAAATTTAATTATGTCTAATTTGGTTTACTATTATAGATTGACAACATATGGGACATGGCGAGAAAATGTGTGAGTATCTTGAAGAGTAACGCCAATAAGGCATGCAAAGAATTGGCACGATACCTCCTCTGCAATTGTTGTACCTCTCTTAAAGGGGTTGGAGATAGTTCACGTTTCAACGAACTTATGCGGTCGACCGAAGTATCAACTCAACAAGTTCGACCTAGCGCTAGGCAAGCTCCACCTCCACCACAACAAGCATTGGAATTAGGAGATCCCCTCGCACCTCAAACTCCGTCACATCATCCACGAAGGGGTAAGACAGTTCGCTTCCCTCATACGCAAAGCGAATTGGCAAATCCGGAGATTGAAGTAGGAGGAGGTGATGAAGAAGAAGGAGTTGGTCCAAGTGGACCCGCAACGCAAGAGACCCGGGAACGTAGGCGAAAAGTCCCGGCTCGAAGGAGGAGAGCACCCCAACACTTCACGCCGAGTTAAACCAAAGAAAACTTTATGTATTATTGATCTTTCTTGTTTTTTTGTAATTATAGACTTTATGTAGTGCATACTATGTAGTTGATGAATTGTTTAAGTATTTTTAAGTTTGATGTGCATGTTTTGAAAGATTTCAGTTGTGCATGTTTTGAAATTTGATGTGCATTTAGATTTCAGTTGTGCAAATATGTGAAGTATTTGAAGTCTGTGAAATCTTTTGAAACCTGATGAATTGAATTGAAAAGGCATGCAAAAAAGTCTTGATCTAGTATGTGAAGAAGAATGAGTTGGTTTGTGAAAATTTAAGGTAAATTGAAAATTGATGAATTGAACTGAATTGACTTGAATTGAAGTCTGGATGTTGATTTGTGAAAACATGCACATCAATGAATTGAAGAAGGATTTGGTCTGCGCATGTCTGTCATGTAAAAAACATGAATAAAAGATGCCGTTATTTTCATTAACGGCATCTTAATCCTGTAACGTTATTGCGAACAACGACATCAGCATAGAGGGAAAATTAGCAAATATGGAGTTTGCTACCAATATTTCTGTCTCCACAGTCGTTATCCAAATTAACGGCATCCTAAACGGATGCCATTATTGAAGATAACAGCATCTTCGTATAACCCCCCTGCCCTCCAAGATAACGGCATATCTGAAGATGTACATAAGTATGCCGTTATCCAAGATAACGGCAACTTCAAATCCTGCCATTTTTCAAAATAACGGCATCTATTAACTGTGCCACTGTTCAGAATCACAGCATCAGTTAAATTTCAAATTTTCAAAATTTGAGATTTATGCCAAACTTTCTGTCTCCACAGTCGTTCTTGAGAATAACGGCTTAGAAAGAAGATGTCGTTATTCACAACAACGGCATCTGTTGTTTGAACAGTTGTGCATGTTTTCTGTGCAAGTTTTGTTGTGATTGTTTATTTATAAACAAATTTAACTATATCCACCACCCATTCAAACAACAAATCTCATTCCAAACAATTTAAACTTAAATTGCTCAACATTTAAAAACAACTTTATAATTTCATACAAACACTCACAAAAGAGGAGACATAACTAACATACAATAACAAGAAAAATATTCAAGTGCGGGTAGATTGTGAAGTCCCCACACTTTGTACATTCTTACAACTCCGTCTATTGTGTCCACTCACACCACATTTCGAACATACTTTTCCGCTACTCCCACCTTCTCGAGCATCCATGTCATTGCGGATGCGAGTACTCCTAGGCCTCCCCTTCACCCGACGTAGACTAGAATCAACTATAAGTTCCGGTACACTTTGGATAGGCCAATAAGATTCGTCTGGTATAGGATTGAAAGTTGGTGCCCATGTTTTTGCTAACGAATCCGTAGAGTAGAAGGGATCAATGTACGGTTGATAATCAAATGCACGTGAAGCACATGCCGCTAACACATGAGAGCATGGAACGTGGATCAGTTGGAATGTGCCACATGTACAAGTTCGGCCCTCTAGGTTCACCGTATGCCAATGTCCACCTTTTTTATATCCACCGTCCATTCCAATGCCCGTTTCATCCCCAAAACACCATCGCGATTATTAAATATTATTGCCTCATGTAAATTGAATTTTTCACGGCGGACATCAATTAGATCCCGAATCTGGGGTGCCCATAGTTTACCTTCACTGATAAGTGTCTGCGCGGCTTTACGGCGGTCGGTGAAGTACATGTTTAGACGGAAAAATATCTGTTCTACAATTGCAGTGACAGGTAAGCTACGAACACCTTTTAGAACCGAGTTGAACACTTCAGACAGATTTGTTGTCATTATACCATATCTACGCCCACCATCGGCAATAAGTGCCCACTTCTCAATCACTTTTTCCTTCACCCAGTTAGCCGCATCAGCATTGCTAGCTTCAAGTTGTGTCAACTTTTTCTCGTACTTTTTCCACTGATTTTGACACGCAATTACCTTCGACTTATTCATCAAAAATTTGGAACCAAATTTTTTATGAAAATTGCTAGAAAAATGCCGCATACAGTACCGATGATATGCAAATGGTTCCCTCCACGTACCAAACTCATTTCCCATTGCTGATAAAATACCGGCATGTCGGTCAGAAATGACACAAAGACCTTCACGATCTGTAATAAAGCACCGAATACAGTTCATGAACCATGTCCACGTTTCTATGCTATCACTGTCAACCAGTGCAAACGCAAACGGAAACAACCTCCCGTTTGCGTTTGGTGAAACCGCAATCAACAAACAGCCTTTATATTTCCCGTACAAGTGAGTGCCGCCTACACTTATAACTGGTCTACATGACTTAAATCCTTCGATGGAAGGACCGAATGCCCAAAAAATACCCTTAAATATTTCTACACCCGGACCGGTCGCAATCTTCGCCCAATGTACAGCCGTACCCGAATTTGAAGCTTGAATTGCATTGAGTAGATATGGTAATTTAGTGTACGCTTTTTCAAAAGAACTATATAGTTTTTCAATTGCTTTATGTTTTGCCTTCCAAGCTTTCCAATATGATATTGTGTAATGGAACCTACCCTTCACTAAGCCAATTATGGCTCTTGGTGTTATTGAGAGTTGTCCCTTCAGAGTATCCATTATGACCATCGATATGACCGTCGAGTCAATTTTGCTGTGATCCTGAGTCAATATAGGATTCACACATGTGTGTACACCTTCAAGCTTTTTCACCACAAAATAATTACGGCCTTTGGGAACAATTGCACGCAAGCGCCATGGACAACCAACTACATTTTGAAGTGATGGATTTTCTGCAATCTCCTCAGCTGAATGGTTGATAGGCGCGTATTTACATTTCACATGGTATAGACAACGATCTGATTTTACCGTCACGAATTCTCTGTAGTTCTTTACGGCATACATCTTCACTTGATGTTGTAGAGCATCTTTGGTTGGAAATCTTTGACCTATGAGGAGTTCATCCAAGTTGGAAGAACCAATGAAAGACTGTCCATGCTCATGTATGGTGTCACGGGACATCCATTCACTTGATTACGATCCACGCATCGCTTCACTTGTGTCCTGACTTGGCAACACGCGGGCATTGTTAACCGGCACATCAACATTGACTTCAACAACTGGAGCTTCAACAGCAATCTCCTCATCATCATCCTCGAGACCGCGTACCTCATCTTCTTCCTCTTCGACCAAGTCATTATTTATAACGGCATTGTCAAAGTCTTCCATACCAATGCCAGCTACCAAAATATTTTGTGGCAATGGGGTCGGATGTACCTGCTCGTATTCGGAGGAAACAGGTTCTGTTGGAGTTATGCTAGTATCTCCAGTTGTATTTGAAATCCTTACGTGTGACTCTGCAGATGGTTTCAAAGTCCTTGTGGGCCTTGGACTTTCGATAACAACTCGTGTAGTATTTGGAAGCCTCGTTTGATCGATATATAACTCAACTATATTCCAACCACAACTTGGATGAAGTGTCCTAAGCAACATAGACCTCAGAGAACTGTCACTATCTATGGGTACCAACATGAAATACTGCTCATTTCCTTTACCAGCAGAATAACGGCCTCTGAGTTTCAGACTCATTTCACTTCTATCCCAATTGGTGACTTCATATATCTTATCTATTAATTCTGCGTACGTAAAGTTGGGGATAGCCCAAATAATTACCGGTTCAACATCACTATAAGAATATCCAATTTTCGGATGCTTAATTACTTCATCCCCATAATATAACCAAATAGGGATATCAAATTCCATACCTATGCATAAAAATTAAAACATATTCAAGTCATTCACTACTCACAATAAACACAACATTGGAATAAAAATCAAACATAAGGTTAAGACGATAATACCTTCAAATTCAACCAAAAAACCACTAGCAAAAATTTTGTTGTGGATGAAGACTGCAAAATGAGAGTGGGAGTAAGGAGGTAGGATGTATGAAATTTTACAGGACTCAAATGGTTGGAATTTTTGATTTTGGGATCTAGGGTTTGTGGGTAACAGGAGCGATGAGAGATAGAGAAGTTTACGAATCAGAAGGGGTAGGAAAGAGGAGAAGGGGTTTCTTGATTATAGGAAGCTGTGCAAAACGATTATAACGGATGCCGTTATTGTGAAAAAGGGCATCAGTATAATCTATGCCGTTCTCTAAGAGAACGGCATCAGTTATTTTCATTTTTGCATTTCTCTCTCGAGTCACAATTGATACTTTACGATCTTTAGACAAAAATAAGCTATGTCGTTATTCCCAATAACGACACGACAATTTTTTAAAAAAGAGATGCCGTTATTCGGAAGAACGACATCGAAATAACAGATGCCGTTTTTCTCAATAACGTTTGTTGCTGACGTGTTCTAAATAAGGGCATATCGCTAATTGTTTTAGAAAGTAAGGCAAGTCACTAATTATTTTCAAAAATGAGGGCAGTACGGCAAATTTATATATATATATATATATATATATCTATTTCTATTATAAAAGCCACAATAAAAAAAAAAATCTGTCCAGAGAAGATCAGGACCGTCGATCTATTATATTGATCTACACAATTAAAGGCTCAGATTAAATAACTTAGTAAGAACGTGTATTACACGTGCAATGCTTTTTTTCCTCTCTTCTATATGTATTTCCATCTATAACCCCAAAATCCCAATTGATAACCCCGGCAACCCCCGGCCTGCTTCCGCTGCCTCGATTCGCGCGCCGCCATGGACCGCATCCGACGTCGGACGCCGACAACCCCTCTCCACCCCCCAACCACCACCACCATCGGTATCCTCCTTATTCTCTTTTTAAAATTATTTTATTACTACATGTGCAATAGGTATTTTATTGTTCTTCTTCTTATATTTGACGATTGGGTGATTCCAGGGTTAAGATCTTTCCAGATTCGATCGCCCTCTTCGCCCTTTCTCTCATCGTCTCCGACGTCCTCCACGAAGTTGCCACCCCTTTGAAGGAGAAATCCCATGTAATCATCTAATTTTCTCACTTGAAAGCTTTAATTTTGGTGCAGTAGTTGATTAATCTCTATAAAGTATTGATTTTGGCATTTTTTAGATGGAGAAAATCCCATGTAATCTAATATCCACCCCTCAAGCTTTAAGTTTCGTGCAATAGTAGATAGTCTATAGAAAGTTTTGATTTGGCTTTTTTTTTGGGAGAAAATTCTATTTAATAATCTATTTTCCACCCTTAAGCTTTAATTTCTGTGCAGTAATCGGTAGTCTCTATGAAGTTTGATTTTTGGCCTTTCTCCATGGAGAAATTCCTGTGGGATCATTTAATTTACGAATTTCTTTCTTTTATTTTTGTGCATTAATAGATCATCTCTGTAAAGTTTTGATCTTGGCATCTGTAGGTGGGGAAAAACCATGTAATCATCTAATTTTCGTAAATTAAATGACCTCAAGCTTTATTTCCATGCAATAATCGACAATGGCTAAAAGGTTTTGATTTTTGGCAGAAATTAATCATTTTCATACAACGCCGGACCGGGAGTGGTTTGAGACGGATGTAGTGTTAAGGGTTAGTTTGGGGAATTTCTGTTTCAATCAAAATCTCAAAAATGGATAAACAGAAAAGATTCAGATTTTTATTCGAGTTCTGCCATTAAATGAGGTCGTCTTTGTTTATACTGGCTTAGATTGACATCAGTGCCATGCTCCCGGTTCTTTCACCAAGTCTGTAAATCCATTTAGCATAAAGCAGAGAAGCAGGAAAGCTAGGCCTTACCGGCAAAAAGAGCCAAGATTATTTAAAACTAAAACATTATCAAATATTAATTCATAAGAAACAGTAAAGAGAAATTTAAGTAATATATAACTAATGAAATTATTCATTAATTTAACACTAAAAAGCTTTTTCCAAAAAAAGAAAAACACAACAAAACTTGTAAGATAGCAACGAAAGCAATCTTAGAAGACAATATTTGCTGTAAATGCTGAAGCAGTGGTATCGGACAAAAGCAAGAACTTAAAAGCTTGGCTCTCACTGGCTTTCTTACAACAATGCTGAAAAAGTTAAAATTATTCTAACACACCTTCCCCCCGTCATCTGATTGAACTTTTTGTTTGAATGTCCTCAGACAGCTGACCAGAACAAATCGTTGTGTCCAAGCTGGTTGATTTGTACCTGTATTGCAGATGTTGCATTGCAAGCAGATAATAGCAAATTGACATATTTTGCCTTGAAATTTTTGGCTCGTTGGATGTATCGTGGCGAGAATGCTAGACCACCCCTTCTTCTTTCCGTCGATGAAGGTTTGATTGTTTCAGCTCTAAATACTGCAGGCAGAACATATAATTAAACCCTCGTTGATGCCTCTTGGGGAATCTTGATGCGTTCACTTCGTCAAAGGAAAACCCCAAATCCAGAGACTTTTCTTTCAAAGATATCTGCATATGCATCACTGGGAAATCTGCAGCGTTCTTTTGCTACTCTAAATGAATTTGAAACTGCATATAGGAATTCGGAGAACTCTGCAGATGTCGATGAGGAGTTATTTTCTCCCTTTTCCTCTTTGTATCCATTGGTCGTCGCTTGTTGCAGAAATGGCTTCTCATCCTTGGATTCGGTATGTGATGGTTTTTATTTTATTTTTACTTCAAGAGTTTTAGCATCATTTTCATTATTTATATCTTAAGTTTTAAAATATTGAAGTTTTTGTTGTAATCACTGCATTGTTTGAAAATAATGATTAAACATATTATTCGAAGTGTCAAAAATATTGATGCTTAATTAATTCTACCACAATTCAAATGGAAACATGTCTGTTCATTCTGCCTTCACAAGCATGGCTTGCTACAGTCAAAACTCAATTCCTGTTTATCCCAAGTTAATGTCACTTGCACTACTTTCGACAAATATATGTACATTCTTTGCTTTTGTATACGATTTAAACACTTTATTAGTCAGTACATTTCCGTTCACACATCATGCCTAAGGGAAACTACTTGTTTGCTGACGAATGGTCTACCTCATTAATGTTTGAATTAGAATTTCCAAGCTCGAAAGCAATCCTGACATCTTTGAAGCCCTCTCTATCGGGTACAAATAATCTTTACGGGTCCCACATTATTCATCGGATCATTCAAACTAACCCAATTATGACTTTTGATGCACCTCTTTTAGGGGTTTCATGCCATGTGGTGATGCAAGTTGCATGTCTTCTAACTTTTAAGGAGAAATCTTTTCTCGTTAAATGTGTTAACTAATTTTAATCTGGAGTAATGCTTAAGCCACTACCAATTTCACTACCATTTTCTTCACTACCTTAGGTGGTGTACTCCTATTGGAGAGTTTCACCACCTACTCTATCTTTCCCTACCTATTGGAGTGTGCCACCTAAGGTAGTGAAGAAAAATGTAGTGAAATTGGTAGTGGATGTAGCATTACTCTTTAATCTGAGAATAGCTAGATACTTCCCTTTAATGTTGTATGCATGCTTGGTCATCTTAAGAAAATCTCAGCATTGGTTGCAGTCAGCTGGAAATGCACTCCACAATTAGGTGTTTTGACAAATATGACTTGTCACTGGAACTTCCATGAGGCCATCTTAATGTCAGTCAGTTTCCTGAATTGGACATAGGATATTGACAATGTTACGGTTTAAGAATATTGTCTCTCTCCATATGGTGGCTGGCTGTTGTCAGAGCAGTTAAGGGAATGTTGGGGATAAATACGGGATCGTTCATGGGCGAGGGCACATCTGTATCTTACAAAATACTAATAGAAACAAAATGTGCAACACTTCATGATTGGAGTATGTTGAGTTTTAGAAAGTCGAAGATTTGTAACTCTTATAGAGTAAATCGTTTAATTTTCTTTTCCTATCACACGAGGTCGACTAAAGAAAGAATTCGACACAAAATTTTAGGTACCCCTAACACTAAAGAATGCTGATAGGAGCATGACTTAATGAATACTTCATTGAATTTTGAAGTTGCTCGCTGGCTACCTAATTAGTTTTAACTTTAGGATGTACAACCCTTTCGTTCATATCAATCTACTCATCAGCTTTTACCATAAACGTAATATCTGAAACAGAAAAGAATGTGTCCCCGAAACAAATGGACACATGCTTTTAAGGTGCTGTCTACAATGAAGGAAGTTTGATAGGAGCATAGCTTGTTGAGTACTTCACTGAACTTAAATTTTGCATGAAAACCACCTGTCTACCTATATAGTTTTAGCATACGAAGTAAAGTGCATTTTTTGCTGTTTAGGTGGACGTTCCTAACCAAATTAAGGTTTCGGTGTAATTAATTTGGGTAGGTTGCATTGCAGGTTCCAGTTTCAATTGGGAATATATTTTAGGGGTGTTAGCATATATGTTCTCATCTTTATAAATAGTATATATTTCTCCTTGCCTTGTTGAGTGTATCTCAATGCTTTTGGTTTATTTTGTATATTTTGTATATATATCCTTTACTGATCAATATTTTGTACAAGTCAATTATATTTTATAATTTTAACGAGTTTAGTCATGGTTCCCTGAATCGCTTTAATATTTGCATTCTTCAGAAAGTGTCATTTTTAAAACTTAGTCACATGTGTAACATAAAATTTATATCACATAGTAAAATTTACAAATAATAGAAAAGGTGAAGAGTATTATTTTGGATAGTTAGGATTTTATAAAATATATAAGAGCAGCTTTGTTTTATAAATTAGAATTTAGTTGTCCTGTTTTACGTTAACCATTGAAGATCATTTAAATTTCTTTTTCCTTTTATAAAAACCATTTTTGTTGGATTGTTTGGAGATATGCTGATTAAGATTTTTTTTTCTGTGAAACTGAGAGTGGGTTGAGTATTGGAACATTATTTTAAAGGTTTTATTATTATTATTATTATTATTATTATTATTATTATTATTATTATTATTATTATTATTATTATTATTATTGTTATGCTCGGCAAAGGTTCACTGCACCAACAATACTTAAAATTTGATTTAGCAAAACATCGTAGGGTAATAAACTGAATTGATGTACTATTTATTAATCTCAAATTCTCCTTGAGTACCAATACTTACCACCTTTTATTTCTTCTTATTTATTTTTATTTTGTAAGGATATACATGAACTAAGAACCATTCTTCAAAATCAAAAGGGTAAGAAATAACAACAATTATAGAGAGAGAAAAAAACAAGTAAAAGAAGAAAGCACATAGCCAAGAAGGTCGCAAAACTTTGCATGCTCGTTTGATCAATCGCAAGCTTAATTAATTAAGTAGTAATCTTTGCAGCCAATTTCCTGTCTACAGCCTTCTTAAGAAAGCTCCCTTCTTCAACCACCATCTGCACTGGTAGAAATTCGATGCCATTCGCCACCATTCGACACAGCAAGCATCACCTCCCTCATCTCTGCCTGGAACTCCTCGAAATCAACACTTCCATTGCCATCATGGCCGAACTGAGCATAGAGTCCTCGGTATTGTCCAACAAGCTCTTCTTGGGTCAATACAGTTTCATCAATACCGAAATGAGTCTCCAAAACCCTCAAGCTTGTGAGCTCCTTGGCCATCTCTTAGTACGAGAGAAGATCATGGTTGGTGTCGAGATAGGGAAACCGATCTTTGATTGAGCTGTGAAAGGCCTCTTTGTCCTCAACAAACTTGCGAATGGTTGCTCCATCAAGAATCTCCACACTCATCTTTGCTTGTTTGCTTTCTCTAATCGAACACTCTCTTTCCATTAACTGAAGAAACTAAGAAGATTTTGATTTGATGAAAGATACATTGTTTCCTTCCTGCAATATAACTCCCTCCTAGCTCCACCAACCATATATTTGCTCCCTTTATGAAGGTAGATCGCATAAGGACCTCAAGCTCTCAACAATGTCGCCAGTGAGAAGATATGCTTTCGTGCCTCTTCACGATCAAAATAGAATGCACCAGATACCTGTTTTTTCTTTGGTTGAATGGCCAACCATATAGCCGTATACTCTGCTCCTTGCTACTTCTCAGCTTTCCTTTTAACCTACTTGCATCATTGTAAAATGAATGAAAATGTGATTGACTAAACTATACGGTTAAGGGTATCCACATTCAAATGTAGATAGTTATAAGATAGAGATAGAATGGAAGATATATAGATATCCTAAAATATGATAATTAAGAAGATTATTTGATTATCTTTTTATAGTTTGTGCGTTATAAGCTTTTACACATTAAATTTGTATACACTATTAAAGTTTTTATTAATAAATAAGATAACAAATTTAAATTTGAATGAACTAACAAATTTACTATTCACTAATAAAAAATTTGTTTTACTAATTTCAACAACTTTTTTTTTTTTTGCCAATTTACTCTCCTATAAACTTAATTTGAATTTTACCTTGGCCTAATATATTATAATGAGTAGATGAGTTTTTAAATTGTCAAAACTATACAGCACAGTAATATTAGGTTAAAAATTAAAATTAAATTAATCATACATCACATATTCAATTTATAGGGTCATATATTTATTTAAAAATTAGTTATAAGAGAGATACATTCCCCTCAAGTTAATGTTCCCCTATAGGCTATAAATACCCAATAAAATTGACAGGCAAATTTATTGCAAGTTTCGTCTCATCACAAGTTCACAAATCGGAAGGCTAGGTTGTTCGTGTAGCAATCAAAGGTAAAATTTACGAAGAGAAATTTCACTTTTTCTACATATATTTTTATACATTCTGAATTCTTGTTTAATGCAAATACGCTTGATATTTTATTCTGTGCGTTAAATGATATTATTTTCTTGTACAAACTGTAAACACTATGTATGGAACTAACTATTTTCATACATATTTTAGATTGTTTCTCTGCTTTCAGTTGTTCTTGCAATATTTATTGCAAATTTCTGTACATATTTGTTTAATGCAAATTTCTCTTTTTTCTTGTGATTGTATCTCTGCTTTCAGTTGTTCTTGCAGGTTGGTTTCATACAGAATTTGCTTTTAGTTAGTTGGTTTATTTGTTTGTCTGTTTGTTTGTTTTGGTTTTCATTTGTTTTTTTGAGTGTGGATCACTTCTTTCTTTGTAATTGTGTAAGTTCTAAACTGTGAAAAGTGTGGTCTCTTTTACAGATCAACTTACAAGGAATAACTTAGATTTATCTTGCATGCTGTGGTGAGGATGAGAACAAAAATTAGAAAAAGTTGAAGTGGGAATTTTTGAAATTCCACTTTCTCAGGTTGTCCCCCTAAATCTCATTGGATATCACTACTTTCTGTTGTCTTGGTTCTCTGTAATATGTAGATTGTTTCAGTATTCTTCAATTTAAATCGAGTTAATTCATGATTGCAAACAAAAAGATGGATTCCAAATAATTAACAACAATAGAAATGATCAGAATCTAATTGAAACAACGTTCAAGATTTTGGTATTAAAAGTTAAGATATAATTTAACATGCTGAACATTAATTTTAGAGGTGACTATGAGCATATGGGTGAATGGTCATTAAACCGAACATAGTCGTAAAAAGCTATGTTGTTTGGAGGTGTTTTTCTTTTTGAATCAAATTTTCTTTCATTAGAACTAGAATAACCTGTTATGCATCAGATGATTTAGAGTACTTTCTTACACTACATGCTAAGAAATAATTTTTAAACAATGACAATGTCAATGACCATATGCATTTTTTGTATTTTTTCTGGTATGTGTATTGGTGAAGAAGCTCAGCTGGAGATTTTACAACCAGGGACCGGGTTGATGAAGAAATACTAAAGATGGCCAACAACACAGAAATAGGATAGTACTGAATTTCAAAGATGAGAGATAGATATAACTAGCATGATGTCTTTAAAGTAGTTTCTAAGCCATAGTAGTTGCACCCTTTTTTATAACTTTCGTATTCTTTGCGGGTTCGCATACAACATTTGAATGACAGAAAACGGGAGTGCTCCACTTGTCTTGTACAATTTGCCCTGCTCTTATTGTTTATTTCATGTGTTCTTCGTGTAGAAACAAGTTGAGATGCAATTCTGGCTAGGATATCTCACTTCAATCAAGCAGAGGGTTTCAGCATCCTGCTGATTTTCATCAAAAAATGATGAGAAAATTGTACAGTTTCTTATTATGAGGCTTTCAAAAGATATTTGATAGATAAGCAGAATATGAACACGAAAAGGACATGTATTACATGAAATTTTTAGTCTATCAAAGTCAATATAGACAAAATATTGACTTAATACAGAGAAAGATCACAATAGTCGGGTATTGGAAGTTCAAAACACTGCTGGATACACTGATGAAAGTTCATTAACTATTCTTTCAATCTTGATCTCAAGATATTTTCCTCCATCTTCTGTTTGAATTCCAAAGAAATACTAAAGATGGCCAACAGCACAAAAAGAAATAGGATAGTACTGAATCTCAAAGATGAGAGATAGATATAACTAGCATGATGTCTTTAAAGTAGTTTCTAATTTTTATGTCTCTTTAATTTGTGTTCTTCAACATTATGCCTGTTTACAACAAATAGGAGCTCCTGAGGTGAGGTGTTATAATAGTATTAGTTTATTGAAAAGTAATGGTATTTCTGTGTGTTCTAATAGCATGAAATTAATGTTATTGAGGTATTCTAACACAATTAGTTACACGAAATTATAATAAAGTGCTCTAATTTAATTAGTTTAGTTTTGATTTGAAATTGTATTAAATGCATGCAATTAGAATTGTGTATGAGTTAGAATATGTCTCATCCTCAAAGAGTTATATTTTTATTGAAGTATGGGTCTATTGTTGTCGTCTTTTCCTTAATTTATTTTGACATTTTGATGAAAGATGTGCTCCTTTTCCCTTAATAAATTTTGAATATAGATGTGAAATTTTAAGTTTCATGAGATCACATGGTAAACAAAATATATAAGAACCCCTTTATTATTCATGGTGCAGATATTTGTATCCCTTCTTCTTCTTTACAAGTTAAGAGAAGAAATTATAGTGGGTGGATATCTTTAAGGAAATACCTGGAAATCTTCATTTCAAGGATATCTGCACACTTTTGAAACTACATGAATGTAAAAGAAGTTTTGTTCCAAATAGGATGATGCAATTTTCATTCCCATGAATCCATGATTCATTAGAGCCACCAATGGGACACCGTGGCAAGCAAAAATCTCCTTCATGGGTATATGGTATCAATGTATCATATAGAGTGGCAGGGGAGCAGGAAATCCAATGGCGGCCTCCAGCCTTTTTCCTTGTCATTCTATAAAATATCATATACATGTGGGTATAAATGAAATTTTTTCTCTCCCACTAATAGGTCTGTAATGTCCTTCAAAATTTTGTAAAGGCCAACAACCCCCACTTGTGAGTTGTGTAGGTTTGGTCTTTCTATTCATTCTTTTTATTAATTGTAGTATTAGTAGTAGTAGGCAGAGAGAGGGAGAGAGTTTTATTCAATTTTTCATTAAATTACAAAATGATAAGAGAGAAACAGTTTCATAGTGAAGTAAGTTTTTGTTAGGCTGAATATGCATTGAGTTCATTGCCATATCCTTCAATTTAGCCTAAACTAGAAACCGTGTATATTTCTGTGTGCGTGCACTCTAAAGTCCAAATTCTTCCCACTTTTATATTAAATCAGACTTAACTTAAAGGGTGGCCATTTAAGTGGAAACACACGCAAAGTTGATGTTCATGACAGTTCTCTAATTGGTCTCATTGAGCAATAATTTTGTTGCACATGTTGTGAAATAATGGAATGTGACTTATCTGATGATGTGAATATTGTAATTTTACTCTTGCATGAAGCAGTAAGCACACATGAGACATGACAAATTGCCAACTTGTGTTGAGTGTAGTTGAAGCTAATATATAGTTGAACACATTAAGAAAGTAGTTACCATGTGTGGCTTTTGTTCCTAGATAATCTATCTTGCCAGAGTGCTATCTTGTCATCTTTCTCTGATCAATTTTGCTAATGAACTTTATATTGAATATAATGATTTGATGTGTTGAAAATATGGTTTACTGAAGCATGGATTCACTGCAATGTTAGTCTCGAGTGATTTAGAATTTTTGCCAAGGATATCTGTTTTTTTCTTCCAGAAACATATCTTTCTCTATCTCTCACCCCAAAATATTTTTGGTTATATTCTTTTTGCTGCCACATCATCTGAATATCCCTTTTACTATTCCTTGCAGATTAACTTAATTAATTGATTTTTTGCAGATTAACTATATCAATGGAAAAATCCCACGATGATTACTCCTCTATCAATTCCTTGCAAGAAAATCAACAATTGTAGACTATTAAAGTATTGGTTACGAAACATTATGGTGTGAAAGAATACAAAAATAGTAAAGGCACAGGAAAAATCTCGAAAGTGGCACTAATGGATGATGAGGTAGACACTTTAAATATTGTTAAAATATTCATACATATACATACATAAATAATTATTAATACTTAATTTTCATCTTTTCTAGGGAACAAGAATACTAGCGATAATGTTTAATGAAGCGGTGGAAGCGCTCCAACATAGCTTGAGGAGCATAAAACTTACTTAATTTTTAATGGAGTACTAAAAAATGTCGACAAAAGATATAATCCAATGCACGATAAATTTGACATCATTTTGAAGTTGGGAAGTGTTGTAGATGAAGTTGAGAAAAATCTTATCATTGATAAGGATATGTACAAATTTGTAACTATAGATGAATTGCAAAGTACATCTTCTACTGTCTTTAAAGGTAAAAAATTATGTGTATATATATATATATATATATATATATATATATATATATATATATATATATATATATATATATATATATATATATATATATCAAATACTAATTGCATTGAACTACAGATCTTTGTTTAGCAGTAATTATGCAGGAGATGTAGATAAGGTGGACTCAAAATATGGTAATGAAGTAGAGAAGCGAAATCTTACAGTTGTAGGATTCAGGTAATATCAATTAATTAAGTTGTATAATAATATACATAATTTTTTTGTAATTCATACGTTTTGTCTTAATTTAAGGTCAAAACCAATCTTACTTACATTATGGGAAGAACTAGCAATCAAGGAAGGAAAAACTCTAAAAGAATTATCACCCAACATGCCAATTATTGCATTTACCTCTATAAAAATCTCAAATTTTGGAGGTAATTATATACAATAAAAACTAATAATGTTATTTATTATATATTTTATTTATTTATTTATTATTGATTTTTTAAACATGATTCTCTCTCATATCAACAAACAACACTACAATAGAGATAAATCCCAATGAACCAGAAGCATATAAAATTCAAGAATGGTATAATTTATTTTGTATATTTAATTCTTTAATTATTGCCTTTTGGAGTATCATTTAACATAATTTTGTTTGTTTGTTTTAGGATAAAATGTAATGAAATTTTGTTAAAAAGTAATTCATTACAAATAAACAAAAGAAAAGTAATGGATGTGGAAGAAGTGAAACTATCTGACATTCTCTATTGTGCATACGAAGATTCTTCGGAGGTATTATGGACAATGAAATTATTTTAAATATTTTATTCAATTCTATATATGTCTATAATTTTTTTGATGACTTTAATTTTTTTTCATATTTCAAGGCAAAATACTACTATTGCAAAGTTTTGATCAAAAATGTCAAAGACGTTAGAGATCCATGGTACATTGCATGCAAAATCTGTTCAACAAAAGTCAATGTCGAAAACGAAGAAGCTTATTGTTGAAAATGTAAAAAAAAGAGTAATGTTGAATATGAGCCAAGGTATACAAAACAACATATTGTTAGGTTCTCATATTTCCATTCTTCAATCAAAATATTAAAAAAATAAACAATTAATTAAAAAAAAAACTAAGAATAACATGTTTCAGATATGTATTCAAAATCACAATAAAAGATAAAAGTGCGGAGGCAGAATTGACTTTATTTGCTGAGGAAGCAAGGTGCATCATTGACTGTTCCGCAAAACACCTGGAAGATATTAAGAATAAGGTATAATATTTTATTCTCATAGTGTTACAATTAATTAACAGCTAATTTCTTAATTCTTTTTATATGCAGGAAAAAATGTTGAAGAATTTGATAGACGGACCAAAAAATGCATTGGAGATGAGTATACATTTTTGATCAATTCACAAGATGTCTAATATGGAAGAACAACTACGAGAATATTGACAGGATGCAAAATTAAAAAGGATGAACAAGAAAGTACAAGTAATTTTAACCTCAAGAAAGTTAAAGTCGAAAGTGATGATTGATCTTATGAAAAATACGATGATATCAGATTAGGATTTACTAATTTGTTTTTTTAAATAACTTTTTTTAATATGTTTTAGATGAAACTATTACGCATATATCTCTCTTTTACATCGTTCGAATTTTGATCTATTTTTTCTTTGTTTTGATTGAAATTCTGCTTGATTTGATTAAATTTTGTTTCTCGATAATTGCTTCAAATTTGATTTCGATGAGCTTGTTGTTGTTGGAGTAATTTTGAAATCCATGGTTAGCTTTTAGGATGATTGATTTCGTCAAATTTGTAGTTCGAAGAATATAGGTGTGCTAAATGGAAGTATGTTTAGATAAAATTTTTACCATTTATGTGCACCAAGTCACGTGCACTTGGTGCACGGTAAATTCCAACTAGTATATATATATATATATATATATATATATATATATATATATATGGAATGTCATTATGCTTTGACGAGAACTTGAGTGGTTATTTGCGTCGATCCTTATCTAAGGTTGTTTGCAATATATATTTACCCTAATCTTCCTACCAAAAATTAATCATGTAGTATATTAACTGACGATGTAGCCAATAGTGATAAACCGGCCCATACGTACATGGATGCATGCATGAAATGAAACACAAGTGTCACAAAACCATCCATCATATTCTTTCCTTGTCGTCTAGTACGGCCGGCAAAACCACCGGGCCCACCTCTTCACTTCATATATACACGCTATACAAAACCCTAGCTAGTTTCTTACCTTGTGATTTCTTCAGTTCTTCCTCATATACAAACATGAAGAGAAGCCAATATCCAAACGTCCCCAAAAAACCAAAACCCACCAAAGATCTCACCCTCCACAAACCCCCAGTGGTGCCACTTGTCATCTGGTCGAACTCGGTCTATTCCAATGGTGCCCCTATTCCTAACGACGTCGTCCAATCCAGCGTTGCCAGCAATAGCGAACTATTGCTGGAACGTTTATCACTACCGGAAAGAGTAGCTTCTTCTGTAACAGGCTTTCATGACAGCTTCAGAAAGTCGACAAAGAAGCAGCTGGTCCAGGAGAAGAAACTCTACTCGTCGTCGGCTATTGAGAGTCTCATTTGTGATGAGGAGTTGAGGTTAAGGGAAGAACTAGGTAGAGAGATCGAGAAGGAGTTGGAGAGGGAGTTGATGGATGGGATCATGGTTCTTGTTCGGAGGCTGAGCGAGATGAAGGCGAAGCAGTTCCTTCGAGAGGTCCGAGAAGAGGCTCAAATCTTGATGAGGAAAAGAGATGCAACGAGGAAGAAAAGTGTAGGAGTAAAAGAGATGAAGGGAAGGGAATTGGTTGTGGATGCGGAGTCGAGGACGTCGGAAGTGAAGGGTGGGAGGAGGAGGTGGTGATGGCGCCATATATTACTTGTGAGGAGGGAGGCTTAATTTGATGGTTCTACTTTGTCAATTACTAGTAGGTCTTTGTGTTGGCTGTTTTGTTTCAAAACCCAATATTCCTTTCTTTCCTTTAGTCCCACATCGGTGGGAATGACCACCATGTGAGTGTCTATAACACAAACCATTCTTTACCCCATTGTAGTCTAGTGTGGTGTGGAGAGAACCCGTGGGCCACACGTGCGTGCCGCCGCTGTCCAGTTCAAAACTTTTTTTTGCTGTTTATTTTTTCCTTTTGACTAATTCCTCCTAAACGTTGGATTAGTTTTCTCAGATCCGAAAAACTAGTCTTCTTTTGTCCCAACGTTTACACGTTCTTGAATTTATAAATTCCAAACTCCTATTCTTCTCCAACTACTGAAAAATATCAGATCAGATCCACACAAAAGAGTTGTCCTTCTTTGCTGCTTTGGCAAACCGCAAACACAGCAAACCCTTCGCTGCTTCCGCTCCCTTTCTTTTTCACCTTCGTTCTGGGCAAGGCTAAGTTCGGGTCAATCTCTCAACGTTGTGTGCGACAGCGAGACGCCGGTGATACCGGGGGTTTTACCACTAGGAGCATCTGCACATAAGACCGCGGATCAACTCTTAGGGCAGTGCGTTCCGCGCGACTTCCCCATAGGCCGGTAAATCTATTTTTATTTCTTTTGTTCCAACAGATTAAGAAGATTAGAGACAATTTTTTAAAACAATCTAAGAGTTGATCGATTAATTTAGCGTATATTATTAATTAAGAACAGCCGTATTGTTAATCTCATTAATTTAGAATATCTTATAATTAAGAACAACCTGCGTGTTAATCTGATTAAATTGGTATTTATTGGTAATTAAACACACACATATTATCAATCTGATTAAGGAGCACATATAAACAGAACTGCCTTTGGTTAATCTGTTAATTAAGCATATACATATTCTTAATCTGATTAACTAGCACATATAAACAGAAGTGCTTATTGTAAATCTTTTAATTTCGCACGCTCTATTTGATTATTATAACCTGGTACATTACATTCTGTTTAAGATACAGTTTTGATTGTTGAAGTGCTTATTGTTAATCTTATTATTACAGTTTTGATTAAGATACAGTTTGATTAAGATACATTACATTCTGTTTAATCGAGCTTGCATTGTGAACCATTCACTTGTGCAAGAACCGAATCTGCACTAGTTACTGGCTAATTATCGGTTCATCAACAATTCTTAAGAACCAGATCTGCACTGCTAATTAGCATTGCTAAGACATTGATGTCAATGTTATACAATCTAGCATTGTTCATAAGACAGTGATTAAATTTGTGCATATATATACACATATTCCTTCTTCCATAAAGTGTCATTCATATCAATTATAGACCACCCACCTTGTTATTAACAAATTGAACTATTGATAGATCACAATAAATAACCACATTATAGAATATCTATAGCTTTAAAATCCTTACAGTCTTAATCTATAGTTAATCACAATATTTGTTGGCACCAAATTTGTGTTGTTAGATTCATTTTAATATTTTTAAAGTTTTAGGAAATTAATCGCTGTAAATCTGCTTGTATAAATTTGCAATAGTCAATCTGCTATCATAATTAATTGTTGGTACATTATTCATGTTATATTGTGAATAGCATTACTACCTGCATAACAATATCAAGACTATTATTAGCTGTGGTGCTAGATATTTCTTGGTATCCTTTAAACATTTAGATAAAGGAATGGTTATTGATTTTGTAAATTCCTTAAAAGAAATCTAAAGGTCTTAAAAGGAAAGATAAATTTGGGAACAAGCCTAAAGGGTCCTTCTGTCAACCGGGTGTAAACAGCCCTAAGCGACACGGTATTTAAGCGTCTTCGGACCACCGCTAGCTGGGAACCGACTCCTACAGCTAACCCAAGTTAATCAGAACTTGATAGACTAAAAATTTGTTTAGGTTGATTAGCAAGATCATTAAACTATTGTCTAGAACCCGCGATACCTTTATTGAGTAGCTACAGTATTATTTCTGCAGCCTCTAGACTGTTATACTATTAAATCATGACTGGAAAAGAAGAGACTACTTCAGCAAAGCCAGCCAAGTTTGATGGCACCCACTTCAAAAGGTGGCAGAGTCAGATGAAATTCTGGCTCACCACTTTAGGACTCCTTTCAGCAATTGATGGATCCACACCCAACACAACTGAGTCTGACAAATTTGAGTCTACCAAAGAAGTTTCTGAATCCACTATTTCCTCTCAAACTCCTAAGGAATCATCTAGTTCCCAAAAACTAAAAACCCCTAAGGAAATAGACTTTCACTGTTTTCATCGAATTCTAAGTGCCTTATCTGACTCTCTTTATGACATATTCTTTGAATATAAAAATGCTAAAGAACTTTGGTATGCTTTAGACGATGAATATGGTTGTGATGATGCTGGAATTGAAAGATTCAATTCTTCAGCTTTCAATAGGTATTTCATGGTAGATAACAAACCTATGAATGACCAAATCCATGAATTCCAAGAATATGTGAGGTATATTCAAGCCAAAGGTACAACCTTTTCTACTGAATATAAGATAGCTTGCCTAATAGATAAACTCCCTTCTTCTTGGTCTGATGTCAAGAAGGAACTCACTCATACTCAAGGTGAGCTTACCTTTGCCCAAGTCCTAAAGAAGATTAGAACAGAAGAACAACTTAGGCTTAGGTCAAACCCTAAAAATGAGTCTAAAGCAAAGGTAAACCTTGTAGTGTCAACCCAAGGCAAATCCAAACCTAATAATCCTCACAAACCTAAGAAAATCTCTTTCAAGAAAAAGAACTTTCAGCCTCATTACCAAAATCACCAAAACCACCAAAACTGTCAACACCAGCAAAACCACAGGACTAGAAACTTCGATCAGACTCAAGACCAACAGAAGTTTTATTTGGTGTGTAGAAGAACAAATCATCTATCCTTCAATTGCTTTCATAGGAAGAATGAACCAATGAAGACTCCTTATAAGGGAAAAGGCCCTACCAAACCAGAAGCCAACATGATTCTAAATGGATCTTCTAGTTCCTTCAGGTCGGTGACTTTCCAACCATCTGTTAATATTTCTTACCATTCTGATGACTGGTGGTTGGATTCTGGAGCTAATATTCATGTTTCATTTGATCGCTCATGTTTTTCAAACTATCAGGAATCATGTGGAGGAGGCATAACCCTAGGAGATGGATCAACGGCACAGATTGTAGGAAGAGGAAGAATAGATCTGAAGATGACATCAGGAAAAAATCTACCTCTTCATGATGTACTTCGTGTGCCGTCAGTTAGGAGAAACTTAGTTAGTGGTTCCCTTCTTGTAGCGTCAGGTTTCAAAATTGTAATGGAAGCAAATAAAGTTGTATTTTCTAAGAATGAATCTTTTATTGGAAAATGATATGTAAAGTATGGTCTTTCATTCTCAGCACTATAAATAAAATGTCAGATCCTTCTCCTGTTATTTCAAATGTAGAATCCTCCAATGTTTGGCATGGTAGACTGGGTCATGTGAATTTGGGTTCTCTTAGAAGAATGATGAACTTAGCTCTTATTCCCAAGTCTCCTGTAGATAATAAACACAAATGTGAGATTTGTATTCAAGCCAAACATTCTAGACTACCTTTCAAATCTATAGAGAGGAATTCTGATCCTTTAGAACTAGTTCATAGTGATGTTTGTGACTCAAATAGGGTTTTGACCCGAGGCGGTAGAAAACACTTTGTCACTTTTATAGATGATTGTTCTAAGTATTGCTATACCTACCTTCTCAAAACCAAAGATGAAGTTCTAGATAGATTTAAGGTTTTCAAATCCGACGCCGAGAACCAATTAGAGAAAAAGATTAACACGGGTGTATTGGATTGGAATTTGAAAAGAATTTAAAAGAATGTGAAAATCCTAGTGTATTCAATTAGGATTTTAAAGGAATTTATAAAAATCACAGTGTATTCAATTGAGACTTTAAGTGATTCTATTCAATTCTCGGTGTATTCAATTGAGATTTTAAATGACCCCATTCAATTCTCGGTGTATTCAAAAAGTTATTGATTTTGGTAGAATTGAGAATTTGGAGGATTTGGATGGAATCTAGGGTTTGAGATATAAATACCAAAAGCCTTTGCAATTCTCACCTACTCCGTAGAAACTTTCAAGGTGAATATCTTCCTTCCCAACAGGTTTTTTACTGTTCATCTTCTTCTCCTTCAACATCCCTACCATCCTCTTCTCAAAACCATACTCAGCTTCTCAGATCTCGATCTCAATAATCTAAAAATCTTCTTCTTCTAGGGTTTCATCATCGTGATCGTCTTCTTCTTGAAGTCGAATGTGAAGTGATCAGCGGTGAAGATGCAGAGGCTTCCATCAACGATCGAGGAGCAGCTGATTCAGAAGTCGATCAGAGAGGAGTACCCCTGGGAGAACCTCCCCAAGCGTCTTCAATCCACCCTCGCTGACAAAGGCGAGTGGCACAAGTGGTAATTTTTTGAAGAAAATTTCATCTCTTTGTAATTTGATTTGATTTAATTTGATAATGATGCGATTTGAGCTACTGTGAACTTACAGTTGATGTTTGAAACACTAGCATCTAAGGTGTGAAACACTAGCATGACGATAACAGGATTCAATCTTATATTCTATGGATCGGTCAAAAATCTGCGCACTTGAAAAGTATGAGTGAAGTTGTCGACTACGTTTCCATCGTGAACTCAGAATATCTTGTCGAAAATTGGATCCACAATTATGGAAAAGAACAACTGTTTACCCCCCAATGTGAAAATCTTTCACCATGTACGTATAGCGACCCTTCAATCGAACTCTTCTAGTTCCTCAAAGACGAAGACCCTAAGAAATTCTCGGATAAGCTTGATGCAAGAGACAGGGCATTCAATGGACTGCGTTTCTGTAAGATGTATGCCCTTTCCGATCTACAACATTTTTTATTCTTCCAGGTTGAATTAATTGCCACTTGAAATTCATGAAAGAAAAAAAGAAAAAAAATCATGCAAAGTAGGGCGTGCATGTGGTAGCTCCAGTTATTATGAACTGATTGCCCCATGACTCTGCCACAAAAACATGTAGACTGTGTGACTCAAACTGAGCGTTGCCGGCACTCACCGGAGCCCAAGCGCAAGACCTGGGTACTTCAACTGCATCAGTTGTTGTCATTCATCACATGATGTTTTAGGTGTTTCACATCCACAGACCTATTGATTTGATAATGATGCGATTTGAGCTACTGTGAACATATTTGAACAATCATTTATTGGTTTTCAACCGTTAATAGGTAATCTGTGATGATTTATGTCAATGACTTGCGAGGTGTCTTGGTGTTTATTCGTACTACTCTTATGAGAATGACAATCTTGTGTAGTAAATGAACTAATTATAAAGTCTATGAAAGTTCAATTGTCATCGAATTCCTTCGAATTCCATCAAATTCATAATAAGAATTTCATCAAACTATTTTAAAATACTCACAAATTCCAGTCAAAGTTTTAGGTGAATTCCCTATAAATCCCTTAAATACTGGGATTCTCAATTCTTTTAAAATCTTTAGAAATCTCAATCCAATACACCCCTGTAAGATCCTTAGATCTGATCGTGGCGGAGAGTATACCTCAAATGAAATGACTAACTTCTATGAAGAACACAGAATAATTCATGAGGTGACTGCTCCTTACTCACCACAGTCCAACGGAGTTGCTGAAAGGAAGAATCGAACTCTGTTAGACATGGTGAATGCCATGCTTCTCAGCTCAGGAGCTCCTAATAACTTGTGGGGAGAAGCCTTATTGACAGCCTGTTACATCCTAAACAGGATCCCTAGTAAGTCAAAGGATAAGACTCCCTATGAATTATGGAAAGGTGGTAGAACTCCTAGAGTCCATTACCTTAAGGTCTGGGGATGTCTAGCAAAAGTAGGAATCCCTGAACCTAAAAAGAGAAAGATTGGACCTAAGACTGTAGATGTTGTGTTCGTAGGATATGCCGTAGATAGCAATGCCAATAGATTTTTAGTGACTCATTCTGAAGTAAATGAAATCTCTAATAATACCATCATAGAACCTAGAGATGCAGTTTACTTTGAGAATATATTCCCTTTTAAAGATAGAATTTCTTCCAACCCCTCCTGTTATTCTCTGTCTCCTTCTACCAGTTCACATTCTCAACCTTCTAGCTTTTAACCTGATCAAGACTCAGAACCTAGAAGAAGCAAAAAAGGTAGGATTGAAAGAAATTTAGGAGAAGACTTCTTCACTTATTTGATAGAGGGTGATCCCTCAACTTACGAAGAAGCAATATCTTCTCCTGATGCACCTTTCTGGAAAGAAGCCATCAACAATGAGTATAACTCTATTATGGAGAACAGTACTTGGTATTTAGCAGACCTACCTTTAGGTAGCAAATCCATAGGTTGCAAGTGGATCTTCAAAAAGAAACTTAGAGCTGGCGGTTCAATAGAGAAATACAAAGCTAGATTAGTAGCCAAAGGTTTCACCCAGAAAAAGGGATTAGATTATTTTGACACCTACTCTCCTGTAGCTAGGATTACCTCTATTAGAACTCTTCTAGGTTTAGCATCCATTCATGACTTGATAATTCATCAAATAGATGTAAAGACAGTCTTTTTGAATGGAGACCTAGAGGAAGAAATCTACATGGAGCAACCTGAAGGTTTTATTGCTAAGGGTCAAGAAAAGAAAGTTTGCAGGTTAGTAAAATCTCTTTATGGCCTAAAGCAAGCTCCCAAGCAATGGCACAGCAAATTTGAAAAAAGTGATTTTAGAATATGGCTTCTTACCAAATGAGTATGACAAATGTATATACTCTAAAAACTCTGATGGAAGTTGTGTCATTATATGCTTATATGTAGATGACATCCTCATTTTAGGATCAACACTTAAGTTAATAAATAATACTAAAGATTATTTATCTAGCATGTTTGATATGAAAGACCTAAGAGTAGCTAACCTGATTCTAGGAATGCAAGTATCCAAATCCAAGGAGGGTTATACTCTCTTCTTAGTACATTCTATTGAGAAAATGCTAAGGAAATTTGAGTACTTTGATAAGATACATGCTCGTACTCCTTTTGACAGTAGTATCATTCCCAAGAAGAATGAAGGTTCACCTGTAGAACAACATAGATACTCTCAAATGATAGGTTCTCTTATGTATATATCAAATAGAACTAGACCTGATATTGCATTTGCTGTTGGAAGACTTAGTAGATATACTAGTAACCCAAACCGGTCACATTGGTCAGCATTAGAAAGAGTATTTAGATATCTTAAGGGTACTATAGATTACAAACTTCATTATTCTAGACACCCTGATATCATAGAAGGTTACTCAGATGCAAACTGGGTAACTGACTCACATGATGTGAAATTCACAACTGGATATGTCTTCACCTTAGGAGGTGCTGCAATCTCCTGGGGTTCATGTAAACAAACCATCATAGCTAGAAGTACTATGGATTCTGAAATGATAGCGTTGGACACTGCTTGTACAGAAGCTGAATGGCTAAGAAATTTGATTATGCATATACATGTTACTAATATTCCTGTTCCTCCTATTTCCATAAACTGTGATAATAAATCTGTTATAGAACTACTAAAACATGATTCTGTGAATGCTAAGATGAACAGGCACCTGCAGCTGCGCTTCAAGTCAATCAAGAGCCTATTAGGCAAATATGTAGTTCTTGACTATATAAAGTCAGAAAAGAACCTTGCAGACCACTTAACAAAGGGTCTGTCTAGGACGTTGATCCTAGAATCATCGAGGGGGATGGGGTTAAGCCCATAAGTAAGTCACCAGCAGTGGCAACCCAACCGAGTCTGACTGGAGATCCCAAAAGGCCGGTTCAATGGGTAGAAACAAGCTGGACTTCGGTGACTATTATGGAACACTGACTCAGAGATTAAATTCTCATTAATTAATGCCCAGGTGGTTGTACGAGGTTGTACAATGATATCCCATCCCTATGGTGACAGTGTTCCTGTGTGATCTGGTTAGGATGAGTTCTAAACTCTTAATAGGTCCAAGCATTATTATGTAGGGTTGACTCCGATCACCAACCCTTTGAGGACCTACCTATATGAGAGGTCGTGAAGGCCGCGACTATGGGACAGGGCGATCCCAGACAACTCTCATGAATATGGAAAAAGAGCGCATGGCCATTCAAAAGCGCCACCCGATAGACCCAAAAACCTCTAGCGTACTATGTGTGCTATTTTCTGAATCTGAGTCAAGAAGTCTGATTCAAGGCATAGTCCATCAAGCACTTCTTCAGACAAAGACAATAGTCACTACGTGAGATTCAAGGCTGTAGTCCATCTCTTCTATACATAGTATACTCTTGCCCAGAACTTCTATATCATTACTCTTTTGTTATCACTGCCTTTGAATCTTGGTTTGGGGGGGGGGGGGGGGGGGGGGGGATTGTTGGCTGTTTTGTTTCAAAACCGAAGATTCCTTCCTTTCCTTTAGTCCCACATCGGTGGGAATGACCACCATGTGAGTGTCTATAATACAAACCATTCTTTACCCCATTGTAGTCTAGTGTGGTGTGGAGAGAACCTGTGGGCTACACGCGCGCGCCGCTGCCGCCCGGCCCGGTTCGGTTCGGCGCGCGTACTGGGCACGGGTGTGCGCGCCCGCATCTGCGGACACGAATGCTGATCCGAAATTGCTCTTCGGGTTCGGGTTGAGATCCAAAACTTCTTTTTGCTGTTTATTTTTTCCTTTTGACTAATTCCTCCTAAACGTTGGATTAGTTTTCTCAGATCCGAAAAACTAGTCTTCTTTTTCTCCCAACGTTTACACGTTCTTGTATCTATAAATTCCAAACTCCTATTCTTCTCCAACTACTGAAAAATATCAGATCAGATCCACACAAAAGAGTTGTCCTTCTTCGCTGCTTTGGCAAACCGCAAACACGGCAAACCCTTCGCTGCTTTCGCTCCCTTTCTTTTTCACCTTCGTTCTGGACAAGGCTAAGTTCGGATCAATCTCTCAACGTTGTGTGCGACAGCGACACGCCGGTGATACCGGGGGTTTTACCACTAGGAGCATCTGCGAAGCGTCTGCACATAAGACCGCGGATCAACTCTTAGGGCAGTGCGTTCCGCGCGATTTCCCCATAGGCCGGTAAATGCGTTTTTATTTCTTTTGTTCCAACAGATTAAGAAGATTAGAGACAATTTTTTACAACACTTTGCACGAGCATTGCATGTGTTTAAGCCGAAGTTATGAGATTGGTAATTAAGGAGGGAGTTCGGGTTTACAAGAATGAAATTTTTTGGGTATCTTGGAGCATGCATGCATGCATGTCTCGTACGTTCCATCCACATTTGGATATACCGAGCTAACCTAGCTAGGTTCTATAATCAAGCAATCAGCCGAATGTGGGCTTTCTGTGTAAGCCCATTAACACAGCTAACTTGGCCGGCCCAAGTCATGCATGTTATAAAAAAAAAATTTAATTCTCTTTACATAGAGAAAAAAGTGGAGAGACAATTTACAATGAGTCATCGAAATCAATACTAGTAGTTATCCTTAGTTAGCCTGTCATTGTTTCAAGTGATGCTGTTATTAAGTCATAAATTCTCCTAGCGAAGCTCCTCGATCTCTGGAAGATTAGACACACACGATCATCAATTTGTCATGAGATGTTCAGAGTGATCTTGCCGAGCTTCACAAAACTAAACTATGTGATTCAAGATGTAATATCTAATTTTTTTTTTTTTTTTGAGATAAGACTGACCAAGTCACCGATTTTATTAATGAAAGATTAACAAAACCACAAAACAGCCCTATTACAAATCATACAACATTATCTAATGTTGATTTACCAAATTGCGATATGCTCCTTATTGCGGAACATGTATATCTATCTCGACGGATAGGAGTAGGGATATATAGAGGAGTTTGCTTCAATAGTAATGGTTAGCATGACGAACAAAACTATATATGAATCATAAACAACCCACTTCCCTCAAATGCGGAGTCCAAGTCCGACCATAATTGAGAAATGGTTAGTCCAAGCCCGCACATAAATAGGTTGAACCTAGCTAGTTGGATTCCGGTCAAGTACGCTAATAAGCGGGTTGGCTCCATACAGTTTCGGGTCAATTAATTGCCACCCCTGGAGTTGGAGTACTACTTAAATTTCACTCTTAATTTGAGGATCAACCATAGAGGCGTTTGGTACACGGATTGGTAAATTTCTGGGAATGAAAAGATTATCGAGATTGTGAGGGTGGGAATAAAGATTTCCACTATCGCGTTTGGTATAGTATATTGCATTCCCGGAAATTCTTTATTATTGTAATTTTTTATTCTAGTTTTTTTGATTTATTTTAATTGTTTGTTATGGAAATCATATGAGAATGCTCAAATTCCATGATTTTATGGAGAAATATATTTTTTTATTCTAGTTTTTTTGGTTATTTTATTATTTGTTATGGAAAATCCCATGGGAATCCTCAAATCCCATGGTTTTTGGAAGGAATGGAAATCCTTCCCAACAAAGGATTTTGATTTCTTTGGCTATCTATCATTCATTTCAAAATTATGTTTGCCACATACCAAACAAGGTAATTTAAGAGGGGATATGAGATTTTCTCGTACATTTCCACGTACCAAACGTCCCCTTATAAGTAATCAAACACTAGGAGACTGTTTTTTTCTCCTCTTATAAGAGATTTACCTCTTGTAAGAGGTGATCTACCTCTTACAAGAATTTTTTTAGCGTTATTTTTTTACCTCTTATAAGACATTTTTTTCAAAATCTCTTACAAGTCTAAAAGACTTCTAGTAGCCTCTTTCAAATTCTTATAAGACTTCCATCGCTTGAAAGGTCTATATTACCCCCGAAATTAAAAAAGTGATCGTTTGATCTCATACCTTGGACATATCTGGATATCTCCAAACAATTATTTGGTTCTGGGAGTAGCCGTGAGTGCTGACAAGTTCATTAACATTCTTCGACCAAACAAGATTGCAGACCTGCATGATTGATCAGTACATAAATTTCTCTGTTTTGAATAATTACAACTTCTTTCTTTCCATTAATCAACTACAATAATGTTATACCATTACAGACCACAATATGATCCACATTTTCTTTTGGTCGCCTTATAACATAATTTTTTTGTTCTCTTAAATATGATGACTATTTTTGTTATTTGAATAAATGATTGCATTTATCTGCAGGCAAATATTATTTGTGTGATGCCGCTTATACACATACGAGTGGTTTCATGGTTCCTTATCGCGGTGTTAGGTATTGGCTATCTGATTGGCATAGATACGGAGGTTTACCTACAAATTGCTAATCCACTTGGGCGCAATTATTTAGGTTGATTTCTAGATTGTGTTTTTTACTCTTTCTTTTTTTAAAAAAAAAATTATTGTGTTTGTTAATTTTGAAGTTTGTGGAAGTTTTGCATTGTGTGCTTAACTTGTGTTATGTGGGTTTTTTTCGTTGAAAGATGATTGAGGATCCATATTATGGATTATGACCAAATTTGTTTACTTTGTGAGAAATGTGGTAGAATTAACGATTTACTTAATTTTATATATAAAATGTTAATATAAATTGAGAAATTATATCGTAAGGATAAAAATGTCTAAAAGTATAGAAAAGGCTCTTGTAAGAGGTGAAAAAAGAACAGAAATATCTTATAAGAGGTTCTTGTAAGCGGATATTCTTATATAAAAAGAACACCTCAAAAAGAGGCTCTTACTGTAAATCTATATAATAAAACACAAAGAAAGCTATCAAGTGGCTCTCCCTCAATCCCCTCAAAAATCAAAGGTCCAGATCTAACCTCACAAAACATATTTTTCCCTCCAAAAGTTTTTTCCCAAAACTCAAATTCAAATCCCCACCCAAAGCTCAAATTCAAAACATAATTCTTTTTCTCTCTCTTTCCCTCCCTTTTCTATTCAAAAAATTAAGAAAATAAAAATTAAAAAATTTAAAAAAAAAATAAAAAATAAAAAATAAAAAACTAAAAAACTAAAAAATTTTAAAATTTTAAAATTTTAAAAATTTAAAAATTTAAAAATTTAAAAACTTTTAAAATAATTCAAAAAAATCGAAAAAAATCATATAATATGTTTTTTTGCTGGACCCCAAAAGTTTCTCATATAATATGTTTGATACTTCAATTAAGTTGCTGGACCTCCAAAACTAATTTATATGATCAAACAAGGTGCACCGTTCCGGAGACGTGCCGTAGGCACGTGTCAACGGGTATACCTAGTCTCTTATAAAAGTTAACCTCTTATAAGAGAGAAAAAAAAAAAAAAAAAAACAGTAGGTGATTATTTTGTTCTTCGAATTGAAGAGTAGCTGTGATTATACTTTCCTTGCATGGTGCTGCTTTCCTGTTTTCAGTACAATATTCTAATACCATGCCACCAACATTGTCCCCAACCATGGCATGCAATTTTATTCTAGACCCCCTGTTTTCATAAAATATTATACTTAGACATATACCTTGGAAGAAGAAACAAATTTAACTGAGATGTCCATAAAAGAGGCATGAACATGATTAGGGTTGTTCACACCAAATGGCATGCCCTTTTGTATTCTATAATTAAAATTTGTGGAATTATTTAAGGGAAGTTGATGATAGCATGTGACTTATGGTGGGAGTAGTTTGCTTGTCACTCTCTCTATGCTTCACCTAATATAGGTAGTAGTGGGCAGGCATTGTTTTGGACACCATGCATGATGATATTTCATTCCTTTTCTTTCTTCTTGGATTTCTCTTTCTTAATTTGCATTAAAAACAAATACAAATATCTTAGATTTATTAGGTTTTGTATGGCTCTTCATGGGACATGTCACCACCTCGGGTTAGTGCTCGTCTTTGTCGAGGTTAATATTCTGAGATCGATGGGTCGATCGATTCGGATCTTCAGTTTAAGAGACTGCGCTCTGTTTATTTGCATTGCAATTGAATTATCTTACAGTTAGAATTTCAATAATTGTACATTTCGATGTTAGCTAGGAGGATTATATTGCAAGTAAAATAATTTCACAGCTCTTAACTTTTCGGCTTAAGTGGATCTATCTCTACTACTATAATTGGAGAAGGCCTTATTGTAATTTGTCAATCTACCAACCCGTTCAATATACGCACAACCAAAATTTTTTAAATAAACTCACCAAACACGTAAACTATCCATATAAATTTCCTCTCTCTCAAAAAAACAACACGACTGTTACTCTCCCTCTTTCTCAAAACCCACGCACGCACCCTTCCTTTGCCATGCCGTCTAAGATTTTACTTTAAAAAAATTATAATTATTAAAACGTACATTGCACTTGTCCATGTAAAGTGAATTTTAGCGGTGGTCCTACAGTGACAATATATGATAATGTATTGCTTAAAATGTAATTGTATGTGTCATATAGATACGATTTTTATTATTATATGTGTGTACGTAATTAGATAACATTGTTAATTATTTGCTAAAGTCAGACGAGCCTTATTTGATTTCACCAAGTCTAGCACTGGCAACCCTTTTTTTTTTTAGTTATATTGATCCCTTGCTTCAAATGTGTTCACATTATTAAATATTGTAAGTTATCTGTTACACAATTTTGATTGAGAAACAGAGAAGCCGGCCTATTGTTTTTCATTGACCATTCTGAAGTATACTAGATACTAGGATAATCTTGAAATTAACAAAATTAGACACCAACAACTGAAGAAAAATAGCCAACAACTTCTACTAACGTATAACTAGAACATGCAAATTTTACTCGGCAGTAATACATTTTAAAGCCGAGTAAGGTATATTTATTCTAAAATATGGCTAAAGATAGAACTAAATGGGGACCAAGCGAGTTACCATTCTCTAAGCTCTCAGGGTAAAATAGTAATTTCTACTATAAATGGGTCAGTTAATGGGAACGGGATCTTTTTCAAGACCCAATAACTCAAAACGAATCTATATTACTGGGTTATGATAGCAGCCCACCATAAACAAACTCATATCCTTTAAAGAGTTGTTCGAATTCATGGTTACACCTAATATGCGGTTTAAACCGAACATCTTATCATGAAGGAATTTAAACTCTATTTCTTATGTGAAAACAACGGAAAGTAAAGGCATGTGATAATCTTGAAATTGTTCCCAAATGCGACTATAAATACCCCTAGCTTCACCATAAATAGGTAATCAATATTTTGCTCCACAAAAGCTTCTCATGTTCTTGATTCATGACTTGAGCGTCAAAGGGTTGGTCGTTCGGATCAGTTCCGGTGTTTCAAATTTTTTGCAGGTCATCGAAGGCGATCGTTATCACATGAGTCAAATCCTACGGCGTAAACGAGTCTGATCGTCAAGTCAATAGCAGTCAACACCGTTGAAAGTAAAAAAGTCAAATTCATGATTTTCTTCAGAAATAATCAATATAATTGCTCCCACACAAAAAAAAAGCAGCCACGGGTAGCATAAAATTTTAACAAATAAAAGTAAATTACATGTAGAATAATGCAAGTATCTTGATGAATCGGCTGTGTTGATTTTATTTTATTTATTTATTATTTATAAACACTATATATGATTAGTGACTTATAATAAATAACGAACAAATTTCATAACAAAATTTAGAATATACTTTTACCATTTACCATCAATAAAATTTATGAATTGAAATTTTCCACTGTCTACAGTCTGAATATATAGTATATGGAGTATATATTTTTTGATTTCTTTCTATTTTACAAGTTGCAACCAGAGCTGGTATCAGGTCCTATCGAATCGGGTCCTCCACTATTCGGATCTGGATCTGGATCAGGTACCTCAGGGGCCTAAAAATTGGATTTAGATCCGGACTTGTGAGAACCGGATCTGAGTCATAGCTAAAAAAACCTACCCATCGGGTCAAGTAGCAGAAAATAAATATTTGCACTTAAGTATTTTTACACCCGGTACTCTACGGTTACAATAATTTTTGTACTTAAGTACGTGAATAAATATTATATTTACACATCTATCTTCAACAATTACTATTTACCTGTATATCCCTATAATCTTATTATTCAAATTCCATAATTTTTAGGATATTTTTTAATGTGGCCGGGTCGTTTCTATTTTGAGCGGACCCGAACTCAGAACTGAATCCGTATAGAACGATTCAGTTCAGGCCCAATGCCATATCTGGTTTGAATATTGGGTAAATGTGCCCGTGCTAGTTGCAACAAAATTCCTGAAAAAAAACTGAAACGTAAAACAGAAAATTTTGTAACAGAATGAGAATTGAAGTAAGAAAAGGGACTTTTACAAATTTAAATTCGAACTGACCTTTTGTGTTAAACGTCCCCTCATACAGTCGTGCTCCCTTTCCTCGAAGCTTCAGAGGTACGAATGCGTTATACGTTCCTCAAGATTTGAACTTAAAGTAGGTTTATATTTGAATTAAGATTTTATAGGAATAAAAAAGAAAGAAATACCTGTTAACAAAATATCTCAATTCCGATTTACAAATTTCTATCAATCTTTGCTATTATCTATAAAATAAAACACAAAGAAAGCTATCAAGTGGTTCTCCTTCAATCTCCTTCAGATCTAACCTCACAAAATATATTTTTCCTCCCAAAAGTTTCCCACAAAAACTCAAATTCAACCCCCCCACCCAAAATAACTCCTATATTTATTTTTAAAAAATTTCTCTCTCTTTCCCTCAAAAAAATTAAGAAAATAAAATTTTAAAAATTTTTTTAAAAGAAAAATTTAAAAACTAAAAAAAAAAATTTAAACTTTTAAAATAATTCAAAAAAATCAAAAAAAAATATATAATATGTTTTTTGCTGGACCCCCAAAAGTTTCTCATATAATATGTTTGCTACTTCAATTAATTTGCTAAACCTCCAAAACTATTTTATATGATCAAATAAGGTGCACCGTTCCGAAGACGTGCCGTAGACACGTGTCAATGGGCAAACCTAGTAACTCAAATAAGATGTAATAATATGATAGCGTAACGTAAAAATGGTGCCATCAATTAGCATTGGTATCGGGTCGGGTCGGACCGGATCCTTCACTATCCAGATCCAGACCCGTGAGGACCGGATCCTATTAAAATGTTCGGGTAGGAGTGGGAGTGTGAGCAGCGAGCGGAGGCGGTGAGTTGAAGATTTAAAATAAAGGGAAAAAAAAAAGACATGAGTTTTGAGTTTGGAAAAGGAAGATTTAGAATTGAGGATAAAGGAGGAAAGAATGAAGATAGAATATTTATTTTTATATTGATTTTTTCAAGTTTTTTTTTTCAACGGGTCCGGGTCTGGGTCGGGTGTCTTTTGAGCGGATCTGAACCCAAAAATACAACGGGTCACATTTTAGGACCCGGACCCGGACCCGGACAGGCCGGATCGGTTCCGGTCCAATGTCCGATCCGGGTCGGGTCCGGATTTTGGGTATTTGTACCAATGCTGCGAGCAATTTCATAAAGCATGATACAAATAAAACAAATTTACATTATTTTTACCTTATGCATAAAATTAACAAAATATATTTATTCTTGATTTTCATTAAACTGACAGATTTTGCGGACATATTTAAAATTGATTAAAACAGTGCAAAGATAAACTAAATTAAATTCACGAAGAGAAGGCAAAAGGTTTTAAAGGGATTGCTTTATTGCAACCAAAATTTGTTACAAATTGACAGTACTAGCTACAAATTAAAAAAAACATAAAATAATTACAAATTTTTATTATAAATTTTTTCAAACGTTGAAATTGGACTGCTCGCTAAACCATACGTGAGCAGTGCAACAAAACCACTGTTCTAAGAGCATCTGTAGTCGTGGGCTAAATACCCAAATTTTGAAAAAATTTGAAAAAGAGAAGCTGCAGTCGTCCAAATACTCAAAATTTGGGTGTACAATGAATAGTGTCTTACCAAATATAGCAGAAGATTTGGTAAAAACCAAAATATAGCTAATCACGTATTTTATTTCGTCCTTCAGTCAATGGCTCACAACTAGTTGTATCTCATAGACTTGCAGCTAATTGTATCTCATAATTGTAACTTTCATTATATATTTTATTATTTCCCTTAAAAAAACATTTTATACCTATATTTTCTAACGAATACATTATCTGATTATCTAATATTCTAATGTGAACGGAACGGGACGGAACGAAACGGAAAGTCAACCTCTCACTGTCAACCTCTCACTGTCAACGTAACTCCACCCCATTATCTTTCCACTCCTCTCCGTCTTGTTTTACAACTTACAAAAAAAAACTTAACTATATTTATTAACCATTTCAGATCTGTCTTTATTCTTCTTCCTCAAAAATCGTGTGCGATAACGAACCAAACGAAAAGCAAGGAATCTCACTAAAACAGCGGTCTGGTACTCCGCCTGCTTATCATCACCGCCCTAAAGATCGATTCTTTTCTTAGTTTGGGGGCTTCAAGCTTCGGATCTTTGCTCAATTCGATAAGTCAAAGGTAGTTTGTTCTTTTTGTAGTTGGGATTAGGGTTTCGTAGATCGTATTGGAAGATTTGGGGGTTTTGTGGGGAAGTGCTAATTTAGGGTTGTCGAACTGGGGGGTAAGTTGCCATTTTTTGGTCGTTTGAGCTAGTAATTATTGGAAAGTTTGGTTCTTTTATGGGTAGTTGCTTATTCGGTAATAAGTAGAGTTTATTTGGTATGATTATTGTTTTGATTTTGCACTTGAAATGTTTTGTCATTTTAATGGAAAGATGTTATAATATTGTAGTTTGTTGATGATTAAGCTCCTTATTAGGATTATGATAATTCATTAAGAGAAAGTTTGTTGTGTATTTTGCTTAGGATTTGTTGTTGTTGTTGTTGTTGTTTGAGCTTGTTTGGTTTGAACTAGAATTCCTTCTTTGTTGGTTTAGAGTTCTATTAACTAGTTGCAAGTAAATGGAAAAGAAGGGAGATTTTGGGTAAAACAAAGGACTAATCCCTTGTTAGACTCACTATTCTCTTCTACCTTTTATCAAATTTTCAGTTTCTCATTCTCTGTTTGTAATTAGGCTTATACTGGCATTGTGAATAGCGAGCATTCTTCTACCAGTTACAGAATGTTTTTCGAATGATAGTTCTTTCTTTTCATGATTTGGGTAAAAAGCTATGCCTTTTTTTTGTTGATGAAATGATATTGATAATTGTTTCAGCTAACAAAATACAATGAGGTCAAGTACACAGCCAAAAAACAATCACAGAGCTATCTAATATTTGTTTACATGCTGTCTACATGATTTAACCATAAGTTTTCATAGCAATAATTTGATTTAAGTATTTAATTTTTATTTATTTATTTATTTGGTTTTGGGGGGGGGGGGGGGGGGGGGGGGGGGGTGGTCATCCTTGATTTTGTGGTGAAAGTTTGTCCATACAATTGATAAGCAACTCTCCAAAATTGTTTTAAGCCGAGAGTCAAAGGGCGAAGATGATAAATTTGATATAGGCAATGACATTTAGCCTTTAGGTTGTTAAAGAGCCAAATGGAAGGCACTCTTATTAGTATTGCCTTTGATGTGTGCTGTAATTTACATTTTTTAACTGAAACGTGGTCGACTTGTATTTAAAATTAAGCATGTGTACTCGTCAATTATTAATCTGTTTGGATTAACATACTGATCTCATTATTTGTTTTCAATTATTTAATTCACAAATTTTCCAGCCACTTGTAACTGATTTTTTGTTTATCCTTTAATATGCAGCCATGCAGGAATGTTCTCAAGTCTTAAATGGAACAGTAGAATTTTGAATTGAGGCCATTTGTTTCATTCCGATTATTTGGTCAACTCTGAGGAAGCATCTGGCGCAGTGCATAGGCTTTTGGAAATTCAACACTATAAAACTACTAACACAGGTATTATGGCTGTCTACTAGCTCTTTCTAGTGTTCTTAGTTTGCAAATTCCAATAGTAGCTTACTTCCATTTTCATTTTGTGAAGCTTAGAGGGTAATCAATTCTTAGCTGAGTGGCTCTCAGTTAAATATAAGCACAGGTACATTTGTTGCTTCTCATCCTCCATTGCTTGGTAATTTGCTTTGAATATTTTCCTCCTGTACTGAGTATCTAGTTATTTGTATATTTTGTCCAGCCCATTAACAGTGTAGTTGGCTGGGTTTTAGTCACCTAGATGTCTTTCCGTAGCATTGTTCGTGATGTTAGAGATGGGTTTGGGAGCCTGTCAAGGCGAAGCTTTGAAGTGAGGATTCATGGCCTCCATAGGGGTAAATCACATGGAGCTGTGCATGAGATTCATGACCAAGAGCCAGTTGTGCAGCATAGTTGTTGGGCTAATCTCCCCCCTGAACTACTTCGAGATGTAATCAAGAGGTTGGAGGCTAGCGAAAATACGTGGCCTTCTCGCAAGCATGTCGTTGCTTGTGCTTCCGTCTGTAGGGCATGGAGAGAAATGTGTAAGGAAATTGTGAGAAGCCCCGAATTCTGCGGGAAGCTTACCTTTCCTGTCTCTCTGAAGCAGGTAGCTGTCTGTTTCTTTCTGAATTATTTATTTCTTGTACCATCTTTTCAAGCTTGAGACGGAGGTAGTGCTAAAATCAAAAATTGGTAACTTGGTATGAATTTTGCATTAGTTCAAAGTAAAGCATTCATGCAGTTTCTGCAATATTTTATGTTTGTAAGAGCATCCACTGTCGTTGGCTAAAAACTCAAAAATTAGAAATATTTTATGAATTTTAGGAAAAAGTCATGTAGTCGTTCGCTAAAAACTCAAAATTTAGAATAGGAATGTAGAGTAGACTGCTAAACTTAGGAGCCGCTTTAGAAGATTGCTAAATATAGGGGACGGAGGATGTTCATCCGTTTGAGGATGGGGACGGATGAAGATCATCCGTCTCAATTCGATTTTTAATAAAAATTTGAAAAACGGATGAAGTTGTTCCGTCTATTCGTGAATTTCATTTTGAATATATAAAATTAATTTATTAAATAGGTTAAGTTTATTATTAAAAAAAAGGGAAAGTGAGAGACGGATGAAGTTCATCCGTCCCTCACTTTTGCTAAACATTATTTAGGCATACATTTACCCTTTTACCCCTATGGTTTAACCATTGTGGGAGACAATATCCAACAGCACAATTGTATTTAATTTTTTTTTTATTTTTAAATCCAACGGCTATTGACCATATAAAAAAATAAAAACAAAAAATAAAATTAAAATTAAAAAAAAAATAAAAAGCACCAGACGGATGAAGAACATCCTTCTGGCCGATTTTGTCCATTTTCAAATGTGAAGGGTATTATCGTAATTTGCTAAAGTGACAAAACATTAAAAAAAAAATCAAGTGAATGTGCTAGACGGATGAAGATCATCCGTCTTGCACTGTTCACTAAATTTTTTTTTATTTTTTAAACGAAATTAAAAAAAAAATTTAAAATAGCGACGGAGGATGTTGCTCCGTCCTTGACATAAAACGGATGAAGAAGCACCGTCTACTCATTTTTTTAATAAAAAAAATTTAAAAAAGTTTAGACGGATGAACAAGATCCGTTTAATACTATATTTTTTTTTAAAATTAGAAATAACGATGGCAGCGACATTTCCTAAATGCTAAATTCTCATTGCTAAAATTAGAATAGCTTTAGCCAACGATAGTGGATACTCTAATTAAGTGAAAGCTGAACAATCATGAAAGCGGAACCAAAAGAAAAGACTTTGATTTTTAAAACGAGGCATCTTAAACACCGATTAGCACCATCCATCTGCAAAATGCTGTCACCCTTGGCAAGTGGTGTGTCATAATGTTTTGTTTAACGTTTGCTTTGAGAGTTAAAAATGTGTGGCATACCTATGGCCTGAAGGCCCAAAACAAATTTAGTAACTAACCTATGGGTGGACGGAATGTCAGTTATAAGCCCACTATGTATTTAATCACAGCTTAATGCTTGATGGTTGTCAACCATTAAGGAGTAATCTACTAATATTTCATAAACATGTTACAGTATTCAATAATTTGCTGAACACTATTGGTTTGGATGATTGTAGTTCATAATGAATTGAAATTCAAGAGTATTTTGGAGAATTTTTTTGTTGGATTGTATGAAACTTAGGATATATAAATTGTAAATTTACATGTAACTTAGACTAACAACAGGAAAATCTTTATGCTATCTTTAGGTAGGCAATTTGAGTACTAGTATTCTATAAAATCTATGCAGCTCAAGGAATGGTCTACTCTGATGAATTAGAAACCGTTACATCTGAAAAAGAAAATTTACAACTGTGATCACTTATTAATAAAATATATCCAAATAAATGTACAAATCAGTGAATATTTTTAGCATAATTTAAGTTCATTCAAGCTTTGCTGAGAATACTTCTTTTCCTTTGCAGCCAGGGCCTCGTGATGGCACCGTTCAGTGCTTCATTAAGAGGGATAAGTCAAATTTAACTTATCATCTCTACTTATGTCTTAGCTCAAGTAAGTTTTCTTATTTAACTGATTCTGGAGTTCAACATTTTCTTTATCTCTGTTATTCATTTTCAAATGATGAATGCCACGATATTGTAGTATGCCAACAAATTTCTTTGATTTGGGACAGAAATAGACCTCACCACTAACACTTGAAAAGTATTTACTTGTCTGCTATCTACTTCCTTCATGATCTTTGTAGTATGCTACCAAATTTCGTTCATTCGTTGATTTAGGACATAAATAGACATCACATGTTCCACAAACACTTAAATTGTATTTAGTTGTCTGCTATCTATTTCCTTTACACTGCATCAAGGTTTGATTTAGCTTAGAGTAATGATTGATTCGCATCAAGGTTTGGTTTTAAAAAGCTTAATTCTAGTAGGTAATGATTGATTGGCCTCTCCTAGGCCTTTTCCCGTATTGATGTGTCCAATTTTAATTTTATTGAGTATAGCTATTAAATGCCAAAAAAAAGTAAAGGTTCTCCTATTTATTTCTTGCTCTATGTGATCAATTATGAATAATAATACCTCTATCTCGGTTTATGCTTTTACCTATTATGAACTTGTTTAATTTCTTTTGAATCAAAATTGGGACAACTTGAACTTTGGAGAAGTCTGGTTATACTCTGTGTCAACATTTTCTGTTAGTTTCCAGAAACTAAAAACTTACACAACACTTGAATATTGTAGCCGTGCTTGTTGAAAATGGGAAGTTCCTCCTGTCTGCCAAAAGGAGTCGTCGTACAACTTACACCGAGTACATAATATCTATGGATGCTAATAATGTATCTCGATCAAGCAATAATTACATTGGAAAATTAAGGTGATTACATCGTTCAATTTTATCTAGTACCATAATCTCTAACTCTTTATATTCTAGAAAATGATCATAAATTCCGTGCCCAATTCTCTAGGTCAAACTTTCTTGGCACAAAGTTCATAATGTACGACACTCAGCCACCTTATAATGCTTGCTCGACCCCATCTAACTCCGGGAAAACTAGCCGGAGATTCTACTCCAAGAAAGTCTCTCCAAAAGCCCCTTCTGGAAGCTACAACATAGCCCAGATCACCTATGAGCTGAATGTTCTCGGCACTCGGGGCCCACGCAAGATGAACTGCAGCATGTACTCTATCCCGGCCTCTGCCCTCGATGCTGGCGGGATTGTCCCTAGCCAACCTGACCATCTTCTTCAACGCACACTTCTCGATGAGTCCTTTGGTAGCATGTCTTTCTCCAAATCTGTAGATTTCAGCAGCTCCCGCTTTTCCGACATTGCTGGTGGGTCCCGAAGGGTAGAAAGTTCCAGACTTGCGGACATTGCAGGATCGTCTAGAAGGATTGATAGCTCTCGGTTTGCCGACTTTGTCAATGAGGAAGAAGAAGGCAATGAAAGGCCACTTGTCCTTCGAAACAAGGCACCCAGGTGGCACGAGCAGCTTCAGTGCTGGTGCCTTAATTTCCGTGGCAGGGTGACTGTTGCTTCTGTGAAGAACTTCCAGCTTACTGCAGCTACACAGCCAACAGCTGGAGCTCCTACGCCGGCACAGCCACCCCTGCCAGAGAATGATAAGATTATATTGCAGTTTGGAAAGGTGGCAAAAGATATGTTCACTATGGACTATCGGTATCCCCTCTCAGCATTTCAGGCCTTTACCATTTGTCTAAGTAGCTTCGATACCAAGTTGGCTTGTGAATAGACGAAACTGCAATTTGCCCCAACAGAAATGGAGGGAGGTGATGATTTGTTATCTGTATGTTTGTTTTTTGTTTGTTTTCGGTCTTTCCTCACATCTTTGTTGTTGTATTATGAACTATTGCAGTATTCATCCAATCTTCTACTCTTTTCACTCAAGTGTTGTAACATGTTGTCACGTTGAATTGTTATTTTGTAAAGAAAGGAACCTTCATGGTGCAAGTGTTGTCTTTGCATTTACCACGTTCTCAGTTTTCCTTCTCCCTAATAATAAAGGCTAGCACTTCGTGAGCTAGAACATACAATAATTGGATAATTAAATTGCAAATACACATGAACTAATGAGTTTATATATGTAAAAGAAAAGTAAATAATTACATTTGAAAAACTTGAAATGAAGCAATAAGCAAAAACTAACCAAACTACGATAAAGGTTCACTGACTCTGACTGAAACATGAAAGAGTATCACGTATCCTGGGGGTGCAATCTCTGGTGCTCGGTGGGGGCCGAAACAGTGACCTCGTAATTGAAGGGTCCCACCTCGTCCACCTTGTCCACAGTCAGCACTACCATCCTCTGGTTCAACATCAGCGCGTGCGTTGCAAACCCTGGTGCCACCGGTATCACCTCCACATCATTCTTGTGGCCGTGCCCCTTCATATCAACGCCGCAAGAAACCACAACTGTACACCTGAATTGTTCAATCCATACCCGATATGCATTGGTTTGCATGCAGGGCCGACCTAGAAATCCGGGTTGCCCTAGCCAAGATCATGTTTTGTTGTTCCTTTATATAAAAAAATTAATAATAACACCAAAAGGTAAAAGTTAAAGCAAATAAAATAAATTTACGCAAAGTTATTGAAAGCACCAAATATACACTAAATCATGGAAAAGAATTTACTAAATCATGGAAAGCAATTTACGCAAAAATATTTAATGATTTACAATAAAAATAAATCTAGGAAGTGAAATTTTTGTAAGCTCCAACAAAATTATAGAACATTTAGCAAATTATGATTTACCTTAGTGGAAAGATCTTGGGCAGAGATCACAAAGAATAAGGTCTCCACCATCCGCACAGATTTTACAAAGATCATAATTTTCACTGACTGACAATTTTTTATCTTTTGACAAGAAAACAGATAGCTCATGAAGAACTCACTTCATGAGCTATCTGTTTCAAACCGTGGGTCGGAACTCACTTCTACAAGTTGCGTTGGCTTGCGTTTGGTGTGCCCTAGTTGTCGGCGAAATTTAGGAATTTTTGCATCTCGTTTGTGTTGTTTTGACGCGTATAAGCGAACTCTTGAAATTTTTTCATCTCGTTGGTTTATGTTTGGTAATTTTCGGCGAATAATTAGTTTCATATTTGCAAATTTTGTTACAGAGAAATGGCCAGAACGAGGGGAACCGGAAGGGGAAGGACATCCCAGGAAGCACGGGGGGAACATTCCACAGAGAATGTGAGAACTAATAACTTGTATTGTCCCTAATTTTGTATTTAGTGATATTTATTTTAGACTAATAATAATTATATTTTTTGGTTCGTGTAGGTTGGTGCATCCTCTTCGATGACAGGACGTCGTGGTCCAGGACCAATAAATCCCGGCGAACCGACCTTGCAAGATCGCCACAGATCCACGGAAGTGTGGGGTGGGACGACGCGTAGGTGTAATTTCCGCACCCACGAGACCATGAGGGTGCATCCACGTATTGTCGAGCACCTTGTAGCGGCCGGTTTCTATGGAATAAGCATGATGGGGAATGTTAAACTCGACCGAGCACTTCTCTCGGCACTCGTGGAGCGCTGGAGGCCAAAGTCGCACACGTTCCATCTACCGGTCGGAGAGATGACGGTGACGCTACAGGATATAGCGATGATATCTGGTCTTCCAATAGATGGGTTTGCCGTAACGGGCAATATTAATTTTGATAAAATAGAGATGTGCAACGAACTGCTCGGTACAGAGTTTGATGAGTCGGCTGCGGAAGACGATACCATTTTCCAAGGACAATCAATCCGACTATCTTGGTTGAAGGGACATTTTGATGGGACGCTGACCAACGAATCGCCCGACGACTATGTACAGTCCTACACCAGAGCCTACATTCTAACGGTGATCGGAGGGGTTCTGTTGCCTAACTCATCGGGCGATACGGTACACCTCATGTACCTACGATTGCTCGCCGACCTAGGCTTAGCTGGCCGTACAGCTGGGGAAGCTGCGCATTGGCAACGCTATACAGGGCATTGTGTCATGTAGCGCTAGAATCATCAGAAATGACCGGACCGATGGTTTTGTTACAGATTTAGTTCGGGGAGCGACTGCACTTGGGTCGTCCCCGCATTAGGAGACCCAAGGATGGTTGGATGGCCCAACCTGAAGATCCTGCTATGTTAACACCATTAGGGGTACATTGGGCTAGTACAAGGAGTTACAAAGACAACCCCAAGGGTGTAATAACGTACTACAGAGACGAGCTCGACCAACTACGTGAAGAGTTCGTGATTTAGGCGTCGTATACACCCGAGTGTGTGGGAAGACTACCGCCAATATGCACCACCGGGTCGCAGTTGTGGCTGACGACGGCTCCCTTCATCAACTTCGGTATAGTCGAGCATCTGCGACCGGAAAGAGTTCTTCGTCAGTTCAATCTTCAACAAGATAGTCCCCCAAGCAGCGCAAACCTATACGATCATGAGTTACACGCCGTTAGGGGTATCGGCCGCATGCCTACTCATGATTGGGTAGATTATCATCGTGTTCACGTTGCAGAATGGAACGAGTGACGGTTTGAACTTGTACTCGTCAATGTTCCAGAGTACGATGGAAGACTGCAAGGAAAGTATATGACTTGGTTCCGACAATATACATGTTTGTACATCTCTCCCGATACAGTACTACCTGCTGGTATCCAACGAGAAATTGAGGAGAGGGAGATTGAACCATTACCCGCATATTCCAGTTCACAACCCATGTTCCAACCGAATGCCACAACTATACGTACAGTGGTAACTTCAATCTTCATATTTATTTTAATGTTCTTTATACGTGAAGTTCATGAATTCTTTCAATTATTTAATTTGTGTAATTATTTTTGTTGGTTTTTTCTGATTTAGATTGATAACACGATGGACATGGCAAAAGAATGCACGGAGGTACTAAAAAGTAATGTGGGTACGCCTATGAAGAGTTTCGCTCGGAGGATGCTCCTTGGATGCCGTAGCAATATGGATGCTTTGGGATGTGCCGAACATTTGGATCGAGCATTACACGGACCGAGGGGGGGCCGACGTAAAAGTGTGAGGGGTAGGCCAGCTTCATTGATGGGGCAACGGGACCGTGAGATCAGAGAACGACAAGGTTCAACTTCACATCCATCTCACAAACAAGCGCAGGATGAAGAGAGTGGGGAGAGGGTTGTCGGAGACGTACAACAAGAGGAGGGTGGATCTGAACAAATCCCCGACTCGCCAACCACGTTGAGGCGCCGAAACCCTGCTCGGAAGAGGCGAGCACCACAGCATTATACGCCCGGTGCTTAGCCAATGCATTTTGGAGATTGTAATTTTTGTTTATTGATTTTGTGGGTTTTAACCTGTTGTAACTAATTATTGGAAAATGTGGTTTTTAAGTGTAAGTGTATTTGATGTTGTTGTTATTAATTTCTGATAGTCAATTATGGTGGGTAATTTTGGCGGTTGTATATATGAATTTAGTCGGAGAATGTAGGTGATGGCAAAGTGTTTGGAATTTGGTGATATTTTCAAGTGTAGCAGCTTCAGCTGCTCTGTATAAATGTTGATTTTTTTTTTTGTTTTTAAACCTAAGCCGTTGCCCCAAACAACGGCCTAGGTTATAGAAAATTTGTCTTGCTCCAGTTTATAGATATACCTAAGGCCGTTGTTGGAGACAACGACCTAAGTTGTAGTAGGAAAATATACAATATTTGTCTTGCTCTCTGACTTGTTGGCTTTAAAAATAGCCAACAAGTTAGAGAGCAGGTCCAGTTTATAGATATACCCAAGGCTGTTGTTGGAGACAACGGCCTAAGTTGTAGGTGAAAAAAATAGAAAATTTGTCTTGCTCTCTGACTTGTTGGCTTTAAAAATAGCCAACAAGTCAGAGAGCAGCTCCAGTTTATAGATATACCCAAGGCCATTGTTGGAGACAACGGCCTAAATTGTAGGTGAAAAAAATAGAAAATTTGTCTTGCTCTCTGACTTGTTGGCTTTAAAAATAGCCAACAAGTCAGAGAGCAGCTCCAGTTTATAGATATACCCAAGGCCGTTGTTGGAGACAACGGCCTAAGTTGTAGGTGAAAAAAATAGAAAATTGTGTGCTGCTCTCTGACTTGTTGGCTTTAAAAAGAGCCAACAAGTCAGAGAGCAGCTCCACTTTATTGTTTACACCCAAGGCCGTTTTGCGAGATAACGGCTTAGGTTATACGCCAAAAAGACAGCATTTGGAATGCTCTCGACTTGTTGGTATTTAAAAATAGCAACTGGTCAAAGAACCCCTCAATATAATGTACATACCCTAGGCAACAACGGCCTTAGTTTGTAGGCCAAAAATTAATTGGTTGTTTGCATTTTCCAATTTTCTTTTCACCCTTGACGAACAATCTCTGTGAAACTTTATACAAAAGACAGATGAGAACTTGGCTTGTATAACAATATTAAATTTTTTTTAAAAAAAATTTGACTACACCTAACTAACCACTACATAATCACGTTGTTTTAATATGTACATAACAACTCAGAAAATATTTTTTTTTAAAAACTATTTGATTCGTTAGTGTTAGGGTTAGGGTTAGGGTTAGTGCTAAAGGGGGTTAATGGTAGGGTTAGGGTTATTGTAAGGTTAGTGGTTTGGTTTGGCTTCATTGTAGGGGTTAGGGTAGGATTATTTATAGTTGGGAGTAGATAGGTAATAAGTTTCCAGTAGAGAGTTTATGGATATTTAAGTTCTATCATTAATGACATATGTCTCTCCACTCTTTACGTGCATTGCCTTCTGAACTCTACAAAATAGACGTTCATATGAATGTTTTTTTGTTTATATTTTTTATTCAATTCCATTTTTAGGCACGTAACTAAAGAATATATTATATTTTTTGGTTTTTTTTGGTGATATATTATTAATTTTTTGAGTAATAATATATAATGTACAAAATCGTTTTACGTTGTTTACAATGAAGACGTTCCTGAAGACATTCACCATACATGCAACTGGGAAGAATTCCACGAGATTGGGAAGAAGAGGTGTGATCACATGTAGTAGAACAAGTTCATTATGGAAAAAACCAATAAGGTAAAAACCCGCATGTAAAGGAAAAACCACATGTAGCTCCCCACATGTGGACCATACTTGGAAAAAACCACATGTTCAATATGGAAAAAACCTAAATTTCATCACAATATATGGGGGAAAACCATATGTATATTCCCACATGTAGTGTAAGACCAAAATTGAAAAATTCACTGGTACATCACCACATGTAGTTTTTCCATTTTTTTGCACTCTTCCGAAAACACTCTCCTAAAATTCAAAAACCCATCTCCGAATATCAAAAATATAACCAGGTAATTATGATGGACAAGAAGAAATCAAAAATTTAAAAAGTGTCGGTTCGTTGTTTGAGCAGAGAGTAATCAGATCAAACTACTTGGCCAACAAGAACTGGATCTGACTTTTTTTTTGGGAAACCGTAACAGAATATGCCACAAGTATATTTGACCACATGTATAAACCAATGTGACAAGTATCCCAAAAAAGTTCATAGATTACTCTCAAATACTACATGTAAACTGTTGCTTCTGTGGAAATTTGGGATGTGGAATCTCGTTGTGAAGTAATTGTGTGCAGTTCTTCGAGTCACTTTGAAAGGTGGAAGTAATGGGCAAGTAAACAAATATACCTATACGATATACAAGTGTGGATTATCTATCTTTTGTATAAATTTTCACAAGTTCATCATGGAAAAAACCAATAAGGTAAAACCCCACATGTAAAGGAAAAACCACATGTAGCTCCCCACATGGGGACCATACTTGGAAAAACCCACATGTACAATGAAAGAGCAGACAATTTTTGTATGATTCTCACATGTACATTAGTGATATTATGAACAGAGTGGTGCAGATCCTCTGTTAATAGTGACAGAAGGGAAGAAGATGCTGTTAGAGACCAAGAAGGATAATTATTGCAGACACTTCAATATGGAAAAAATCTAAACTACATCACCACATGTACCTCCCCACATGTACCCTAAATATGGGAAAAACCATGTGTACATCCCCACATGTAGTTTAAGGCCAAAATCGAAAAATTCACATGTGGATATCAAAAATATCCAATAATTATGATGGGCAAGAAGAAATCAAAAATAAAAAAGATTCGGTTCGCTTTTGAGCGGAGAGTAATCAGACCAAAATACTTGGCCATCAAGAACTGGATCTGATTATTTTCGGGAAAAAATGGTCTAAATAGGGACCATCATGTATTGGAAAACCGTAACAGAAAGCCAAATGTATAAACCAATGTGAAGAGTATTCCAAAAAAGTTCATAGATTACTCTCAAACACTACATGTAAACTGTTGCTTCTGTGGAAATTTGGGATGTGGAATCTCGTCGTGAAGTAGTTGTGTGCAGTTCTTCGAGACGCTTTGAATGGTGGAAGTAATGGGCAAATAAACAAATATACCTATACGATATACAAGTGTAGATTATCTATCTTTTGTATAAATTTCCACAGAGATTGTGCGTAAAGAGCAAAGAGAATATTGTATAAATCCCAAAAATTTCATACCTAGGCCATTGTTGAAGACAACGGCCTAAGGTATTTAACCTTAGCCGTTGTCTGCAACAACGGCCTTGGACCCTAGGCCAAAAAGAGATAAATTGGGGTGTTCTCGACTTGGCTAGGGTTAGGGTTAGGGTAACAAGTTTGGTAATTAGTGTTAAAGAGGGTTACGAGAAGGATTAGGGTTAGCGGGGGTCAGGGGTTTGGTTAGGGTTATTGTAGGGTTAAGGTTATTGCAAGAAAAACATTTGTGGTAAAATCTGGTTTTGATTTATCATTAATTTGTGGTTGTTGGGAGTAGACAGGTATTAAGTTCCCACAAAAAAACATTTATACATATTCTGTATATAACCAATAAAAATTAATAAAAGTGATATGTAGGTTAGGTTTAGGGTTAACGTAGGGTTAGGATTATTGTAAGGTTAGCAGAGTAGGGTTAAGGGTTAGGGTTAGGGTTATCGTAGGGTTAGCACAACCCTATCCTTAACCTTGACCTTATACTTGTAAACCAACCCGGTATATATTTTTTGGATATGTGGGTATTATATTAGCATAATCAAATATGTATATATCATACTAAAAAAAATCACAAACGTAATAAAATTAACAGGAAAAAGCTGAACATATTCCCTTTGTAATGGAACACTAACATATATCCTACTTCTAGTTTATTAGAACCTGTGAACTCTCTCCACTTCTCTCCACCGCTGCACACATGATTCTGCCCTACTCTAATTAACCCAACTTTCCATGTTTTGCCATTAGGACTCAACAATGTTGTTGTTTTGCTAGTTTCTTCCTTGTTGTTAAGCTCAACAAAATCACATGCCAGCAGACTTTCAACATACACCTAAATGGGAACAAGCACCAAGCTAAACAACATGTAGATCCTCACGTCCCGCCTATATATGGAAAAAACCATATGTACATCCACACATGTAAACCCATATATCAAAAAATTCCTAACCCTAACCTTATACATGTAATACATGTAAATTTTCCCCAAAATGGATGATTATGAATTATTTTTTATCATTTTTTTTACATATTTAACCACCATGATTATATATTGGTTTGAAAGGTGGTAGTAATCGGCACTTTAAAAAAATATAGCGGAAAGATATACAAGTGTAGATCATCTGTCTTTGGCATAAATTTCCACAGAGACTGTATGTAAAGAGTAAAGAGAAAATTATAAAAACACCAAAACTACAACTTAGGCCGTTGTTGGAGACAACGGCCTAAGGTATTTATAATAAATGGGGTTGCTCTCTGACTTGTTGCTCTTTTTGTCTTCTCCAAGTCAGAGAGCACCCCCAAAATCACAACTTTTAGACTATGACTTAGGTCGTTGTTGAAGACAACGGCCTAAGGTATTTATAAGAAATGGGGTTGCTCTCTGACTTGTTGCTCCTTTTGTCTTCTCCAAGTTAGAGAACACCCCCAAAATCACAACTTTTAGACTATGACCCAACGGCCTAAGGTATTTATAAGAAATGAGGTTGCTCTCTGACTTGTTGCTCCTTTTGTCTTCTCCAAGTCAGAGAGCATCCCCAAAATCACAACTTTTTGACTATGACCTAGGCCGTTGTTCAAGACAACGGCCTAAGGTATTTATAAGAAATGGGGTTGCTCTCTGACTTGTTGCTCCTTTTGTCTTCTCCAAGTCAGAGAGCACCCCCAAAATCACAACTTTTTGACTATGACCTAGGCCGTTGTTCAAGACAACGGCCTAAGGTATTTATAAGAAATGGGGTTGCTCTCTGACTTGTTGCTCCTTTTGTCTTCTCCAAGTCAGAGAGCACCCCCAAAATCACAACTTTTTGACTATAACCTAGGCCGTTGTCTCAGACAAAGGCTTTAGGTATTTATCAAAAATGAGATTGCTCTCTGACTTGTTGATCCTTTTGTGTTCTCCAAGTCAGAGAGCACCCCCAAAATCACAACTATTTTCATTATCACCTACGCCGTTGTTGGAGTCAACGGCCTTTAGTATTTTTTAGAATAGCCACTGCTCTCTGACTTGTTGAGTTCTTTTCTATTAGCCAAGTCAGAGAGCAGCCCCCAAATCACAAATTTTTTTATTATAACCAAGGCCGTTGTCTCAGACAACGGCTTTAAGTATTGATTAAAAAATGGGATTGCTACCTGACTTGTTGCTCTTTTTGTCTTCTTTAAGTCAGAGAGCACCCACCAGGCCCCCAAACCTTAAATTTTTTGATTATCACCTAGGTCGTTGCTGGAGACAACGGCTTAAGGTTATCAACTCTTTTTAAACTAGTTATATTGAATGAAAAACCAAATTCATGAAATAACTGAGGTCGTTGTCTCCAACAACGGCCTTGGTTTAAAAAAAAATAATAATAATCTACAAATACAGATACAGCTACAGCTGATACAATTGAGTAACAAACTAACATTTGCGTACCACAACAATATTAACAAACGACACAAACAAACGATACTTATGTCTCGAGAATTACATTTACAGTTACCAATCAAAGGTAATTAACCAAGTGGCATAAAGAGTTTTGAATATACCCAACAATTATATTTTAAAAATTACAATTCATAGTGGATCGTCATATCTCGACTCAGAACTGTTTTCTTCGGAAGGAATTACTTCTTGCCTTCATTGAAAGATTAGGTTTAGTTAGTAAGAAACTCAATTGCCACAAATAAAGTATAATAAATTTAAACGAGTGACAAACATAAAAGTTACGAGTCATACCCCTCAAATAAAGTTGGACAATTTCTTGAATCATGATTCATTTGGACAATGCCGCATCTTCAGCACCTTCTCGGTTTTTTTATGCGGAGTTGCTCTCTAATCGGCCTCAATCTTTTGGCGCGAGGCCTTCCCTTTGTCGTGCACTGCTGTGGGTCACTAATGCGTGTAGGTATGTGTCCACTCCCTTGATCATGAGGTTGTGCACTTGGATGCGGTTGTGAACTACCTCCAGGTTCTACACTATCATGTGGTTGTGAGGCCTGTTCCGGTTGTTCACCTAATCCGGGTTGTAGCCGAGAAACCCCGTCAATGATCTTCTGCAAATTCTCCAATGTGTATTTGTAACTCTCATTGGAGGAACAACCGAGATCGACAATTTATTTTGCATGGTAGCTCAACTCACAATATCGAGAAGCAAAATTCTCGGTATTGGGTTCGGTTGGAACTGATGTGTAACTTCTTCTCATCACATCCCTAGTCCATCTTCTTTTAATATATACATCCTGGAGGGATGTGTGATGGGAGAAACGAAGTACAGCTAAAATATGCCTGCAAGGAATGGCAACAAATTCGAACAAGTGACATGCACATGTAATAATTCCATTGATTTTGGATAATTGAAGAAGGCGAGCCGGTTCTGATTCTCCACAGAGTATCGCATGGAAGGTTGAACTATCCGGTGTCTCAAGATTGGCAACAAATATCACATTGTACATGAAGCTTTTTGTGACTTCATCTTGGAATTTGTAAAATATTTTCAAAGTATATGTTTTTGCCATTTGTGCCTCCAAAGCCCATTCGCTCTTCAACTTCGGTCTCTTCTCACGGTTACGATGATTTTCTTTCAATTCATCGTGTCTTTGCCTTCCCAAAAAACGGTCGAAGATGACGGCAAATTCGTGCAGGGAATACTTTTTTTCTGTATGATGCTTCAGAGCAGAATGTGCCGACTCAACCCATTGGCTACTCAACATGCCGGTCCAAAATGATTTTTTAGCGTAGATGGGTGCCCAACTTTCACGGATATCGAATATATCGTTCAATCATTTGTTACTCTCTAATCCGTATTGCGAAATCAAAATATTCCACTTTTCTACAAATTCATGTATATATTCAGAATTATATATTACATTCTTCAAGGACTCCCTAAACTTGTCAACATCGAAACCAAGACGAACCTCCTGGGGTAACTTATCCAGAATGTGCCAAATACAAAAACGATACCGAGTCTGGGGGAAAACTTTCTTAACTGCGGCGGTGATCCCACGGTCTTGATCGGTGACAATACCGGATGGAGCACGATTCATAACCCCTAACCACTTTTCAAAGAACCATTCAAACGAAGAGGCCGTCTCATTTGGAATGAACCCACCTCCTAAGAAAGTCGATTGCCAATGTTGATTCACTCCAACAAACGGAACAAATAACATTCCGTAACGGTTCGTATTGTACGTGGCATCAAAGCAAACTACATCGCCGAATTCTTCGTAATTCATCCTACAAATACCATCTACCCACATACAATGTGACAACCGCCCTTCGGGATCGACTTGAATGTCATAAAAAATGAAGGATCCGTCTGTTTCTTAGATTCGAAAAAATCAATTAGCATTGTAGAATCGTGTCCTTTCAATGCTTCTTGCGAGTCTTTAACTAAATTTCTAACATTTTTTTCTGTGAATCCTACTTGATCATGACCACCACTAGCACTTTCGAAGAAGAGCATTTGTCGACAAGTTTGGATATTAGCTTGGTTCATTTGGTCTATAATCCTTTTGTCCGTATTTGACACGGACTTGTTCCGGGGCAAAAGGTGCCTTCTACCGGGTGAGGTGAATTCGTGATTGTGTTCTTCGTGAAATGAATACACCACCCACGTATTACTTATTTCGTTCAATTTTACACGAACGCAAGCCTTGCAACCCGTTCTACTGGTTATTCCACGTCTACCATCACTATGTTGACCCGACGATGACCCAGCTTTATTACAAAGATATGACTTATCTACTTCCATTCCCCCCTTTAATTTATTCCCACCCTTACGCATTGCAAAATCCCCACAACGAGCATATGTAGAATAAAATTTCTCGGCCTCAACTAAAGTGGGGAATGTCATACCTAACTTTGGTTTCAGATGGTCTTCGACTATCGGCATGGAATCAGTGATTGGTTCTACCCGCACAAAATTATCGCCGGCAGCAGAATTCTCCATATCGTTGTTCATCTGGGGTTAAAATATATTATTGGTCAATTAATATATACATTATATATAAAATAGCTTGTTAACAAACGATTGCGATATATATACCTACGAAACAAAAATAAGTGACAAAACGTCGAAAACGACGTCATATAAATACAAAACTCTTCAATTGGGTTCGGCTTGTCGCACACAAGGTAACGGAACTTCTACAAGTAAGTTCCGATCCACGGTTTGCAAGATAAGGCCGTGTCTCGCTCGCATTCTCCTCACTCTTGAACTGAGGTTGTTGTTTGATATACGGTACAAATCCGCACAAATGAGATCAAAAAATTCCTATACTTTGGGAGTGGGACGGCGGCAAAACACATGAGCCAACAAAATTTGTAGAGGTGAGTTTCGGCTCACGGTTTGCAAAATACGCCGATGTATCGCTTTCACTCACGGGAATGAATTGAAAGCGATACACGGCCGTACACTTCAAACCGTGAATCCAAACACACTTCTACGAATTGCGTTGGCTTGTGTTTGGCGAGCTCGATGTACTCGCAAAGTTCCACAAATTTTTGTTCGCTTTGTGCGCTATTACTAACATCGAATAACAACCAACAACAACTAATACTACGTCTACTTCCCCAATTAAACTAGAATTACCTACTCTATAAATACCTACGCATAATATAGCAATTGTACACTCAAACATTGGAGAAAATTTTCCAATCAATTAGCCTAGTTAGATCTACTCAAGTAGGACAAATTAGTACCTTTAACAGTGAGGGTGTTCGGGAGGCCGCTGCGTGCTGCTGTAGAGAAAGGAAGGGGAGTAGGGTTTGGCTAATTTATTCAGGATTAGAGTTTTAGGGTTGGGTAGATTTCGTAAGGGTTATGGTTTTTTTTGTAATTGGGATCTTCAAAGGAAGAGGGCTAGAGACTGAGAATAGGGAGAGATTTGGTGAAAAGCAATGATCAAGAGAGAGGTAGGGTTTTCAGTTCGATAGAGAGAGCTACGGTTTGGGAAATTGGGTTTATCGAGCTCCGCTAGCGAGAGAGAGTTGTGAGGGAGATGAAGATCTGAGTATGTACAAGTGTTTGGAAAAACACTTGTACATACTTAGGCCGTTGTTCCCAACAACGGCCTAAGTTGAATTTTTTATAAAAAAAACAACATAGGTCGTTGTCTCCAACAACGGCCTAAGTGATTTTTTGGACAAAAAAAAAACTCCACGTCAAAAAAATTGTCCCAAACATTTTTTGGCGTGAAGTGACGAAGTTACCCCTCCGCTTTTTGGAGCGTTAGTGGGAGACCTTAGCGGATCTTGATCATAGCTGCTGATCAAGATCACGCTAGATCGGATGGTTGAGATGGGTGTTTTCCAACCCATTGAAAACGAACCCGTTTTCAATGGAGCAAAACCCATATATATATATATATATATATATATATATATATATATATATATATATATATATATATATATATATATATATATATATGAATAGTTGGTTGTTTGGTAAAAAAGAGAATGGCATGGTATGGTTTGTAAATAATGTGATGTTGAATAGTAGTGGGGGGCCCACGTTTGTTGAAACAGCAATAGCCTTTGCTGTTTGCAAATGCTGGTGACGTCATCACCCATGGGGTGGGGCCCGCCTGCTCTTGTCTTCGATGGTGACGTGTGCAGGATGGGGGGCCACAAGGCTTTCATATGTACACGGGAATTGATAAAGAGAGAGGAGAGTATTGGGATTAGTCCCATATCGGTAAGATACAAGAATATAATAATACATAAATACTATTGCCTATGATCAAGAGTCACCAATTCGGTTAACCACCTTTTGAGAGGCAACTCGTGGAGGGCAATTGTACTATACTATAAATAATTTGTCTTATAAATTGTATAAATTGTCCGAGCTAGGGGCAGGGGCGTTACATGCATGGTGTCAATGAACTTTTCGGCACCACGAATCACTTATCCAAATTCTTGGTGCTCGGCCTGTACAATACTAGTGCAATGACGGGATCCCTTCCCATATTCCAACTTGCACTGCCAGATCTCGCTCCATGTGACTATCAGAACATCCCCGGTAGGTAGAACCACCATATCGCCCATGACACGTGACATCGACATATTCTCCATCCTCCAAACCGAATGTTTGTCGGCCACCCTAATCCTTCCACAATTGCTTGCCATGGGGAAAAATCTGTTATGGTGATGCGCAGCATCGTAGTTTCCATATGGAGAACCACCACAGATTTAACATCTCTACCTGTGTGGCTGAAGGATTGCTCCTACTACTGGCAATTCCAAAGCGAAGAGGAAGCATGACAGTAGAGCCCGATCTAGGGTAGTTACTAGGCACCGTGTCAGGAACATCGGGCAGCTTTCGGACCACCTTATGGCGTGTCGGGTCGAGGATAACAGACCATGTGTTAGCAAAGACGAAAAGATTACCATCGGGGAAATAGATGGACGAAAGGATACAGATTGTGTAACACCCCGCAAAATTGAGTAATGACAGTTTTGCCCTCGTGTGTTACACATGTATATTTTGTACTGTTACGAGTAATATTTGTAACGTATTTTTATATAAATGTCATACTTATCTTATATTCTAATTATTTATATATTTTCTGTTTTTTCAGCTCATTTTAATCCTATTTTTAGCCAACTCAAAACATTTATTTTAATCTTTGTGTTTTACGTACATGCACGTGCTTTCAATACACGTGTCGATTACGTATATTTTTCGCTACATGAAATATCCAGAACATTATTAAATATACATGTTTTGTGTTTTGACTATCTTTCGTTCTCACATATAAATTTTTAAATATTTATCACGTGCATTGCACGTAAAATTTTATGTGCATTTTATTTCTAGAATTTTCTAAGATGTCATGCACAATTTTTCTTCTCATTTTACTCATATTTGTATTATTTATTTATTTAAAAACCCATAGGCCTAAAGTTCATCTTAAAGCCCATTAGAAGCTAATTGCAAAATAGAAGCTCATAATAAATTCTACTCTTAAAATGAACACTTTTTAATCCTACACACTTGTCATGTAATAAACACACACAAATCGACTAATAACAAATAATTAATAGAATGAGAAGTGTGTGCACGTAGAGTGCACGTGCACAAGTGTCTACATGTGGGAAATTCAAAGGGCTTGACCGTGCATAAGAAGGGGAAGAGTTGGGGGGTTTGTGGTAGTAATAGTGAGTGGGTATTTAATTTGGGTAGTGGGTATCTTTTCCTTCACCCAAATACCCTATAAATACCACATCTTAATTCATGAACATTGCACCAAAAATCAAAAAAGACCAAAGATAAGAAAAGAAAGAGAAAAAAAGAAAGATAGAAAAGAGAGTGCTCGGATTTCTTCAAGAAGGAAGGAGCTCGGCTTTGCTAGGAGGAGAAGGAAGAGCTTTTGTGCAAGGAGCCACTTTATAGGAATTCTCTTATACTTGTTCTTCCAATATGATGGGTGACTTCTTCAACTTTCTAAAATGTAGTAACATGCATGTATAGAAAAATTGATGTATAAAATTGATTATACATATGAGTTGTAGTTAATCTTGTGATGATATTATTTAGAAGGTTTAATAGATATGATTATGAAAGGAAATGCATGCTAGTTGAAAGATTATCATGTAGATAAGTTAAAATGATGTTGTTTGGGTGCATGGTAATACATTATGATTAATGAATTGGATATAAATTTGTACACAATGTTGTTAATTTATGCAAATAAAGTTGTTGTTTTGAGTTTTGTTTGCACTTCAGAAAAACATATCTATTAAACTAACTGGAATCTAAAGCTAAACATTTTATAGGAGCATCTCGTATGTGTCAGGAGTATCTCCTTAAAATTTTATAATTTTTGGATTTCGTTTACTATTTTAATAAAATCCAGACTTAGTACTGGCTGGCAATTGACAAGTTACTGAAAATTTGTACACATTTCGGATTTTAATTATTTCAATATCTTATATGAAGTAATTTGAGAAAAATCAAAACTAAGAACTTGAAGTAGACTCGTTAAACTTTCTGTAAAGTATAAGAAATCAAATTTTCACAAAACTGTACCATTGACAGTATTTCAATATTTCGACCCTACTGTAAATTTCGAAGGATTCAAGATTAAAGGTACAATATTTTGAGAAAACTTATAACTAAGGAATTGTAGTAGACTTGTATACCTTTATTTTGATCTAAAGAACACAAAGTTTCGTGAAGTATATATTTTTTTTATGATTTTTACAAGAAGCATAAACTGCAGTTTTCTAGTTTAGAACTTACTGCTTTGCAAATAAATCTAGATTAAGAAATTGAGGATGATTGTAAGTGTTTTTAACTACATAGTTATAGTAGAATCTTTTATGGGAATAATGAATCTATCTGTTGAATAGAACTGAGATTTATAATTGAAATATGATTGAATATGAAAGAAGTTTTATTGATCAAAATAAACTATGAATTTGGAATATATTCTTGAAGAATAAATATATGTGAAAAAGAGTTTTTTGTTAATCAAAGGGACCTGGTAATTTATTTAAATAAATTGTTGGTTGTGTGATTAACCAAGAAGTGTATACTTCATGATTGGTAAATGAGAAGGAATGAAAGGATTTGAATGAAATATGAATATATGAAAATGAGAATATGAGTTGTAAGGGTATGCGTACCCCATAATGATGAACATGAAAAGATGTTGATTCTAGAGGCTTAGTGATACCTAGGTACCAGGAAATGTTGAAAATGAATAATTGATTTAAGAAGTGGCCAATATGGATTGTCGTTCTCGGTATTTTTGAGTAAGACCGGTAGGAGGGTAAGCTAGCTCTAGATAGTATTATTTATTCATGTTTAAACTTAAGGATTAGCACTAAGTGGAGATGTAATAAAACTTGGGCAAACGTAAGTGGGTTGTCTCTATATAGTCTAACGGTGGACTTCCAGGACTATAGACCCAGTTTGACGGTGTACTCCGGGACTTTGGTTGCTTGTGGTTGAGGCAAGCCTTAATTAAATCCGGGGCTATGATTGATTTGACGGTGAACTCCAGGATCATGAACAGTCGGGCGGATGTGAGACCGTTCTTGTAGAACCCCGTATTTCCAAATATTATTTAATTATTTGAAAATGAATTTAAATGATTTTTGAGGATTTAAATAAATATTTTCTAAGAAAGTTATCTTTTGTACACGTGCAAAACACGTGCAAATGACTTTTGAGAAGTTTGAAAAATTTAGTTTTCTTTATGAAAAATCATTATTTATTATTTAGAATTTATGTAGTATTTTTCCAGATTATTCTGAAGTTAATTGATACTATTTGCAATTTTTGAGAAAAGAAGGATTTATTTGCAAAATTGACAATTTTGAGGGATTAAAATGCAAACTGTATTTGCTGGACATTCCGATCAGCACTTGTTGAGGTTTAAAAACATATTTTTCTATTAGATCCTAATTTAAATGATATTTGATTGAGTTTTCAAGACTAAACCTATGTATGTAAAATTGTATTCTTAAAAGGACTATTTTGTAAAGTGGGAATATAACCCTAATATTTTACTCCGGCATATTTAAGGGAAATTCTTCCCAGCCGTCATTGAGTATATTCAGATTTATTGAGAATTCTTTGAGGAGCACAAAGGAGGATTCTTGGATCTAGCAAGGAGAAGCTTTTGTGGATTTTCTTCAAGAACAATGTGAGTTGGTTTGTTTTGTTTTGTTTGCTTTGCTTGATTTGAATGATGAATGAAGTAAGATCTTTGTTACGCCTTGTTTGTGATCGTTACACTATTGATTTGTTAGTCTTATTGTATGTATGACATGGATCTATTATTTAATATGGAGGATGAGAACTTTATTGATATTTGGATCATGTGTGAGAAATGTTAAGATTTGTTGAGGAAATGTTGATCTATGAGATCGTATTGTTGGAAGACATATTAAGGACTGATTATGTTGTGATCAGATATTAAACATCTGGATCTAGTGATTACAAACCAATCTTAATTATATGTGGAGGAAGACATCTAGTTTTGTTGAGAAAAACCCTAATGGGAGGATTGAGAGTTTAGATCATGAGGATATGAAATTTGAGTATTTGTTTGATAGAGAAATGTATCCATGATGGAGATTATTGAGAATTGTTTTATTTGCCTGGATACAAGTTAATTTTATGATCAGTGAATCTTTAGAGACTTCAGTATGATTTTTTTGTGTGTTCAGTTCTGTAGCCGACAGTCGACTGGTCTGCAGAGCAGTCGACTGGTACGAGCCCACTGTGTATTTTCAGTCTTTGAGTTTTGTTCGGGACAGTCGACCTAGACTGAGGTCAGTCGACTGATCCTCTGTTTGTGATTTTGTTCAGTCCTTTTCGGGATGGTCGACCTATGACCTTTCAGTCGACTCAAATACTTAGAATATTTCTGATGAAAATTATTTGTTTTTGTCTCGGGGCAGTCGACTGACTCCTTGGTAAGTCGACTGACCATGCCTTAGTTTATTTTTGAAAAATGTTGGATTATGTCCCCTGGACAGTCGACTGGTAGGATATGCAGTCGACTGGTCCTGAAGGATATTGATATTTTGTTCAGTGTTTGATTTTGAGACATTTCGTTCAGCATATAATTTTGAGATCTTCAGTTCAGTATTTGTTTTAAGATGTTCAGTTCAGTATTCATTTTGAGATGTTCAGTTAAGAACATGATGTTGAGATAAGTTGTTGAGCCACTTGTTTAGTGGGAATTTGTTCGGTTATTTGTTTTTGAGTCTCTAGAGGTAAGTGACCCTAGTATACCGGTGTTGAGATATTTGTTCAGTTATTTGTTGAGGCCCATTGAGGCGAATTTTCAGTTATTCAGATTTTTAGTCCGGTAGGGTACACTACTCTAGGAGATTTGTTCAGTAACCCAAACTAATAAGGACAGGCATGAGTAGTGTCATGACGAATGAGAACTTGAGTTATGCACCGCAGCATGGCTTTTGATGTAGGATTAGTCTCCTGAATTATCCAAGTAGTTAACTTGAGATGTGTGATTTATCTCCGGAATTATCCAGGTAGTTAACCTGAGATGTGAGGTATTTCTCTGGAATTATCCAAGTAATTATCTTGAGATGTGGGATTGACCTACGGAATGATCGGAGTCGAGGCGACGCTTTTGGGGTATTATTGTGATAAGGAATCTATGTTTAGATGTGGGATGATCTCCTGAATTATCCAGGGTAAATACCTGTGATGTGGGATCAATCTCCGGAATGATCAAGCATGGACAAATTATCATAGTTTATCTTCATCTCTTAGTAGTCATCGTTGTCAGCATGTAGTCATGATGTTTTCTGGAATCACTTTCATGCATTTGGATTTCCTGTTTTTACACACACTCGGCTTTTGGTTTTGGTATTACCCTTTATTCCTTTGGTTATTACTTCATACTTTAGTGTTTGATCGCTATTCGTTGGATATTATGTTTTAAGTTCATTAATGTTATTTGTTGATTTGTTACCACTCACACCATTTATGGCTGACCCCGTAGTTTTGGGGTTAGGGTTCAACTCTAGCCTCACATGTTGCAGGTTATTTCTTAGACTGGAGGTTGGAAGCTTGAGTGGGCATTTTGAGATAACTTAAATTATTTAGTGTTTGTTGTAAAATTGTAATGACATAATGAGTTATTATTGAGTTGTAAACAAAAGATTAATTTGTGTTGAGATGTTTAGACTTCCGCTGTAATTGAAAAGTTTGTTGTAATAAAAGAAAGAAAATCTTAGTGATTTTGGTTGTGACTATTGTTGTATTGGAGTGGATTGCTGGGATTTCGCCACTTATTTTCTAAGCTCTCATATTAGAAATTTGGGGCGCTACAGTTCTCCAGTGTATATGCGTATACTGGGGCTAGAGGAGCATGTGCGGGATATTCGCACGACAAGGATTTCCGTATAAGCTTGACGGTGGACTCCAGGACTGGAATCTGTACTCGTCCAATGTAGAAAACTTGATTTGTTACCGAGTAGTTTTTTCATGGCGAAGAATTAAACCCTTTAATGTGGAGTACGTAGGTGCTTGCCCTCGAACCTATGTAGGATGGGGTGCATAGAATCCAAACAAGTATGCATTAGTGTTATTGTAGTATAATATCTGCATTAGGCATTAAGTCATATCATATACTGACATGTTTAGGATAATCACTCTTTATACTTTTCTATGCATTCAGGTTTGTGCTTGTTAAAGTAAGAGATTTCGTTATATCACGGTATAAAGAGGATTGCCGTTTATAACACTGCGTCGATTATAAGTAACTGACGTGCCCATAGATTTTTTAGTGCAGGATTTGGATTAGCAAAGGGGCATGAAAATGAATTGAAGCTGTTGTTTATTCCCATGTTGAAATGTTAAAGTTGTATATCTATCATGTTGTATTCGTTTCAATTTCCGTTGTGTTGATGCAAAGATCTTATTATAAAATAAATGTTTTATTTTCCTTGTAAAATTGTACGAATTGAAGTAAAAGATCTTGTTGTACTACGAATTACATGTAAATGTAATTCGGGGTGCTACAGATTGTCCTCGGAAGCATCACTGGTCTCCTCCATGAATTAGAGAAAAGATTACCATCACGTAACAGATGGGCGAATGGATAGAGATTGTCCTCGGAAGCATCATTTGTCTCCTTCAAGAAGCAGAAGTCAAAAATATTTTTGCATCCGATGATTCTGGCTTAGGGTAAAACTCGTAGCTGAACTCGCTAATAATTATGACCGACCCCATCAGGAAGAACTTGCAACATATCATACCAACGATGAACCAATAGTTGTGGTGTTCAACCCAATAGGTTTTAGAGTCAAAGGTGTGGACAGTCTGGTCGCCATTAGTGAAACCTCCGGTTTGGATGAAAGGGACATCAGGCAGGAGGGCGCCATAGGAGCACCACGTGTCGGTTTGTATGTTGAGAGGCCGTACAAATTAAGGTGGATGATGGATCGAAAGGGATGGAGTGTGCACTGCAATCCATAAATTAACGTTATAGTGCTTACGATCGAGCTGTCCAAGTGGGAGGGAGAGGTGGGAAGGGCCGGCGTCCATGCGATCGAAGATCAGCAACTGGTTGGAATTTGGTATATATTGCATGTGCATTGCAGATACTTCCAGTGGCGGAGTCGGGATTTTCATACATCGGGAGCAAAATCACAAGAACTAAAAAGTTATAAAAGTCCTTAAATAACCACATCACAATAATATTACAAAAGCAATTAAACAAACATTGTTATATTACAAAACTCCCCTACGTGACTTCATATTTTAACTTAGCAATTAAATATCCACATCACAATATATCGAGGCCGTAGTTCGCTACTAAGGTCTAAGTTTAATACATTTTAACTTAACAATTTTTTAACCAAGTCTCAGAGTCTGTTGGGAACTGCGGCTACACAATCGAATAGGTCATAGTTGGGAACTGCAGCCTATGAAGACTGGTTCATCGTAGGAATTCGTTTGGAAAGTGAGTCATCTTGGAAAATAGTTTTGAAAAGTGGGTCAGAAAAAATTATAGATTTTCACCTTGCATGATTTACACATAGAAACGTATATGTGCAACAAAGTTGTCACTTGTTAATTTAGCACATAGATAGATATTGAAAAAGAACCTGTTGTCATTGCCTTTCAAATTAACGATTATTTCAAAACAAACCATGATAATATATATTAACGATCATTCCAAATCATATCATGCAAGTCTACAAGTACTTAATTGATGCCCAATGTTGTACCGCAAACGGGAAAAAAAATTCAATGACAAAACAATCACTTAAGAACTTACATCAAATGCAGAAACCACCTCGCCGTGGCTACCCTTTGCCGTAGCAGCTTCAACATAATCACCAGGAAAACCATAAAAATAAATCCAGTTATCAGAAAAAGGATTTCATTTTTGAAAATAAATCAGGAAATAAAACCTAAAATAATACTACCTGATGTGCAACTCCGAATCGGGACCGGCTATCTCCAAATTTGTCAAAGCCCTGAAATTCGAATCCAAATATGTGTAAATAAAGTAGAGGAGAGAAAGATAAAGATTTCATCTTTAGGTTTAGAACTTACAAATGGTGGTCTTCGAAAGAGGATTCGGGTACGGATCTGATGAGGATCTCATCCATATTCTGTTGTTGTCATCATCGTCGGTGCCGCCTTCGGCTTCGATGGAAAACCCCTAATTGAGTATATTTTGGGGGTTAAATCGCAATTTGTGGTGGGGGTTCGAAGAATTTGGAGAAATTAGATCGAAAACCTATGGCCTTGATTTGGTCCTTTGGACTTTGGAGCTAGGTTTCCGAATTCAAAGGAGATCGGAGGGAAGGAAAAAAAACGAAGATGAAGAAAGAGGAGCAGCGGAAGAGGTGGAGGTGTGTGAGTGTGGGCTGAAAGAAAGAAAAAGGAGCGACTGTATATGAGCTTTCATGTGGGCCAAGCTCAGGGGGAGCTTTCTGCATGGGCTTTCTTTAAATTAAAAAAAACTGGGCCTATTCAAGGGGGCCGCCCAAGCCCAGGGGGAATGGCCACCCACCCTGGGCTTGGTGTGGCTTCGCCCGGTTAGGATTGTGTCTTGAATACTCGTTGTTCAGATGAGAATAAGGTAAGATGAAGCACGGAGGTCGAAGCGTCGAAGTGAGTAGAAGGAAAAACAGCAGCAACATGGTGCAGACATAGTTGCGGTCGACTGTCCCAAGTTGCGGTCAACCGCACCCTCCGACCGCTCGAAGTACAGGGAATGTCAGAGAGTGGTACGGTCGATCGGTCTTGTTGGACGGTCGACCGCCTGCGGCGCTGTGTTCGTTTTTAGGCTTCGATTTGGTAGGTAGTTTCAGCCCAATCTTCAACTCCAAGTTAGATCATGCGGCTCCTATTCAGTTACTTCTTTTTCAGGTTATATCGAACGACTGAGAATCAAGATTAGACCTAGGTTTCTCTCTATTCTTCTATATATATTGTAAACTCCTCAAATATGAGAGAGAGTACTTCATAGATTCTTTTATTCATTGCAAAGAGCGGCTCGAGAGAGAGATAGTTCTTGGTGAGTGAGTTTAATCCTTGTATTGAGTGAATCAATAACTCCCTGTAATCTTTTCTAGTTGAATAACAGATCTCCCTATATTTCCCCCCCCTCCGGATTAAGCAAAAGCTAACCGGGATAAGTTATCGATGTGTTTGTGCTATATGGTGGATCTACTTGCTTGCTCAATTTATTCATCTCATCTACTTCGACTTCTTCATTGCTCTATTTAGTTCCGCTGCCACAACAGGCGTTGGTTGACGCCCCAATCCCAACACGCCCCTAGATACTTCTACGTTTGGGGCTGAGGAGACGCAACTTCTTGATAAATTGTGTTGTGTTCAGGAGGTCAGGACCAGAGGCAACATTGGGGCCATCGACAGGGCCGGCCTTGAGTTCCTGGAGGCCCGAGGCGAAATGCCCAAATAATTATTTTTTGGGGACCCTAATAACAATATACTTTTTTACGCACAAAATACGTGTCTATATTTACAAGAGGAATACAAATTTAGGGGCCCCTAAAATTGTAAAAAATTTGGGGGCCTGAGGCAACCGCCTCACCTGCCTCAAGATAGGAGTCGACCTTGGTCGTCAATACAGATGAAGGTGAAACCATGATCACAACAAATAGCAATAATTGATTGATTTCGAGGGAGGAACGAAGTGGTAAATATGTAGCAAGTTATTATGTTAACCATTTCAGGAGATGTAGGGTGTATATTATGTGAATCCAACTTTCAACATAATTTTTTTTATTTCAAGTTTTCTCTTAATCATTTTGGGTTTATAATTTTTTATGCCGATTAAACTCACGATACAAGAAAATGATTAAAAGTTATGTAGATAAACATTGTGGTTATCTTATATTTCTCGTACATTGTGGTAATCTTATTAAAATTAACTTGTTTTTTCCTTCTAAATTGATATGTACATTAAATCTCTAATAATATCTCTAATCTCTAATCTCTAATATTATAATGGGAGAAGGCCTTAGTGTCATTTGTCATTGTGTCATTCTACCAACCTGTGCAACGCACGTACATAACTAATATAAAGGAGGTTTTCGGCTCAAATCCTCCCTACGTCAGAGTTTTTATTTGTATTTTTTGAAATTATTAAAACGTGCATCACATGTGTAAATTACTAATAATAATATTATAATGGGAGAAAGTCTTAGTGTCATTTGTCAATCTACCAACACGTGCAACACACGTGCATAACTAATATGAAGGAGGTCTTAGGTTCGAAGCCTCATTATGTCAGATTTTTTACTTTAATTTTTTTAAAATATTAAACATGCATCATATGTGTAAATTACTATCCATCTATCTATCTGCAATATAATATATTTACTTACTATTTAATGGAAGAGTTTGTCACAAATAAACAATTTTAAATATTTTTTTGTCACAAAAAAACACCATTTTTGTCAACAAACAAACAAGTGCATCGCATGTGCAACTCCAAATCCATTTCTCAACACGTGCATCACACGTACACATCAAAGTTTTGCCTTCTTAATTTTTAAAAAAATATGTGTATCGCCCATTCAGCTCCATTTTTTGAAATTAAGGCATTCATCGCATGTGCTAATTACTGTTGACTTACGTGTATAGTACGTTTAACTCCAACTCTCTATCAAAACGTGCATCGCAGGTGAAAAATACTAGTAACAGTTAATTATTGTACAGTTTTCCATCATTATTATTTCGATTTAAATTTTATAATTTCATTACTTGGTCTATTACCTTTATTTACGTGTTATTCAAATTTATAAAAAAAAATGTTTGTTTTGTTTGTTTAATCTTGGGGATTTTCCCACACAGGTCCTCAACAATTGTTGAATTTTCATATTTGTCATCACAATTTGTGGTCCATTGATCAACTCGGGGGGTGTTTAGTATGCTGATTGGATAATTCCTTAGAATGATCAGATTCTTGCGTTTTATACAAGACATTGCATGCCAATAAATATTTTATTATTGTGTTTGATAAATACCAATCCATTCCCATCAATCCTTCGTTATAGTAGACATTACCGAAAATATCCTTTTGACTTTATTTTTTTTATATAAAAAACTAACATAACTGTTATCTACTTTAGTAATCGATACATATGCGCGTGCAAAACCAATATCGATATATATCTTATAAATCCTGAGTACAATAACAAACAGATGACTCAAAAGTTATATTATGATTCTAATATATTTCAAAAAGAGAAAAAATGAAATGCATGTAGTACAAACACATGATCTTATGCATACATGGATTATAATTATCAATGAAATATATTATTTATGACTTAATAGACAAAAAGTTTCCCCTTCAAAATTTTATGAATAATGGTGAGTACTATTGTTAAAATTGATATATTATACTGAAACATATATCATACTTATTTAATTATGTTCGGTGTCTAATTTGATGTTTCTCTTTATATATAAACTAGGTTTACCCGTTGACATGTGCCTACGGCACGTCTTCGTAACGTGCACATTGTTTGATCACATAAAATAGTTTTGGAGTTCCAGCAAATTAATTGAAGTAGCAAACATATTATATGAGAAACTTTTGGGAGTCCAGCGAAAAACATATTATATGATTTTTTTGATTTTTTTTTGAATTATTTTTAAAGTTTTTAAATTTATAATTTCTTTATTTTTAAATTTTTAAAATTTTAAAATTTTTAAGATTTTTTATTTTCTTATTTTTTTGAATAGAAGAAGGAGGGAGAGAGAGAGAGCGCAAGAGAAAATAATTAAATAAATATAGGAATTGTTTTGGGTGGGGGATTTGAATTTGAATTTTGGGGGAAAACTTTTGGGAGGAAAAATATATTTTGTGAGGTTAGATCTGGGCCTTTGATTTTTGGAGGATTGAAGGAGAGCCACTTGATAGCTTTCTTTGTGTTTTATTATATAGATATGCACAAATAGCATTGGTACAAATACCCGAAATTCGGATCCGACCCGGACCCGGCATTGGACCGGAACCGACCCGAGGGAACCGACCCGACCTATCTGGGTCCGGTTCCGGATCCTAAAATGGGACCCGTTGTATTTTCGGGTCCGGGTCCGGGTCCGGGTCCGCTCAAAAGAGACCCGACCCGGACCCGGACTCGTTAAAAAAAATCTAAAAAATCAATATGAAAATAAATATTCTAACATCATCCCTCCCCTCCTTCCTCCTCAATTCTAAATTTTCCTCTTCTAAACTCACTCATGCTTTTTTCTTCTCTCCTCTATTATAAATCCTCTACTCGCCGCCTCCGCTCGCTGCTCACACTCCCACTCCTACCCGAACGGGTAGAAATATTTCAATAGAACCCGGACCCGGACCCGAGTCCAATTTTTGGACCCGTAGGGGACCGGGTCCGGATCCGGGTAGTGAAGGACCCGACTCGACCCGACCCGATACCAATGCTATGAACAAATTCCACTATGATAAGATAGAGTAACAAATTTATCAAATTCCACTATGATAAGATAGAGTAACAAATTTATTAGACGGAACATAGAGCAGCAATATGATAAGACATAAAGATTATAAAAAATCCGGAAGGTAATTTAGTCACGTGACAATCAATTATTTTTTATGTGAAGAAATCCGCAAATTCCTCAATTTTAAAGAGGAATGTATATCATTCCCAATAAAGAATTTTGATTCTCATGGGTGTAAAAATACTTACAAAACTATACTCATATTTTATCAAATCAAGTACTCTGAAGGGTAATCATATATTCTCTTGTATATTACCGCGTACAAAACACCCCCAAGTTAAAAGACAGTGTCTCATCTATAATATCCAAGATTTTTTTATCCATAAGTGGTACAACGGATCAGAATTCCCATAATATTGCATTTGAGTTTCAAATTGGTCATTTTTGTAATTGTTTGTGTGGCTAATACGAAATTAGTGAAATCGCGGGGGACTAATCTGAAATGTTAATAACTGTGACTCTGTGAGGGACCTGTGTGGAAACAACCCTTATAGCTTAAGTGGGCTTAAATATTATCAAAACAACGAGCTTAAAAATTTATTTATTAGTGGGCTTAGACATGGTACAAAACCATCGCCCCCCCTCGTGCAAAGCACGTGCCAACCGCATCTAAAGTCGCACTGCCTCCATTTCTCTGTTCCCAAACCGCCGCCTCTCCTTCTAGGGTTTGCGATCTCTTCTCTAATTTTTCTTCAATTTTATTTGTTTATTCACCTTTTTTTTGTGTTAGATGTAGTGTTATACCAGTTCAAAATCTCATATTTTGGGTCCCTTTTGGTTTAATCCGATTAAATCGGACCCCGATGTTGGAAAAATCATGTCTTGTTTTGTTTGTGTCGTTTTTGTTTGTTAAAGTTGCTTCCTTTTTCGCTTTGGTCTGTGTAAATTTAGTTGTATGGATTAGATTTTGTTCTATGTAAATTAGGGCGTGTGGGATCATGTATAGTTTGCACTAATCTTGATGCCCATTGTTGGAAAACCATGTATTGTTTTTTTTCCCCCTTCATTTTTAATGTTTTAATTGTGTTGATTTAGTGGAATGGGTTAGATTGCGTTCTGTGTGAATTGGGGTTTGTGGGATTATGTTAATGTTGCACTAATCTTGATGCCCAATGATGGAAAACTCGAATTATGGACCATTGCCATGGTTATTCTTTTTGGGCTTTTTGCATGCTTCTTTCTCTGCTGAAATCTCCACCTATATAGCAACAACAACAGCTTAGTTTCTTCCTTCTCTTTCTCACTCTCATTCTTTTCAACTTAATGTGTGTAAAAGTGCCCATCTTGAATAACTATTGCTTAAGATGCCGATGAATGTATAAAGCTGTGAGATCACAGGGCCTTCTGAATCTAATGATAAAATGAAAGGCACGGTATTCACTTTGAGGGAATTGTGTTTTGTAGGTTGATTGTTTGGAATTGTTTTTGTTTTTATTGTTTTCGTTTTTTGTTGTTTGTTTTGTTTGTGTTTTGTTGTTTTTTGTAGTAGGACAATTAGAACAACCACAATTGAAACCAATGATTTTTCTATTGCAGTATGTTTACTCGGCTTTAAGCCCCTACCTCTTTATTTTGGTTATGGATGAATTGACGAGAGAAATACAAGATGAGGTGTCTTTGTGTATACTTTTTGCTGATGACGTCGTCTTAATGAATAAGACTAGAGCAGAATCAATACTAAATTAGAATCGTGTTGCAAAACAGATTGCATGGACTGTAATTTCAGTGATATTTGTAACATAAATGAGGAAGTCGTGGAGCTTGATGGTCAAGAGATATTTAAGAGGGACCGTTTTTGATATTTTGGCTCGATTATACAAAAAGATTAGATTTTTGAAGATGTTATACATATGATTCAAGCATGGTGGCTTAAATAGTGTTTTGTGTGACAAACGTATACCTTTGAAGTTGAAGAATTTTTTTTATAAGATGATTATCAGACGAACAACGATGTATGAAGTAGAGTGTTGGACAAAAAAAAAACGACATGTCACAAAAAAATGTAGCAGAGATAAGGATGTTAAGATGAATGTGTGGTAAAATCAAGAAGGATAGAATTAGAAACGAGCATATACGAGACATGGTAATGTAGTTCTTATCCAAGATAAATTAGGAGAGAATCGCCTCAAGTGGTTTGAACATGTCACATGTAGACCTAGTAGTGCTCCCGGTAGAAAGAGTGATTTGATAAATATTGAGTGTAGAGTTAGTGGTAGGGGAAGAACGAACTTACTTGAGTAGAAATAGTGAGAGGATATGATAGCTTGTTGCCTTACATAAGATATTGCACTAAACCGTGCAGAATGGAAAAACATAATTCATGTAGCCGACTCTAACTAGTTGGGAAAATTGCTATGTTCTTGTTGTTGTTGTAGTGGGACAAATTTTTTGATTAATATTATAGGATAGAGTTACTTTAGATTGTTTAGTATGATGATATATTTAGGCTTTTTGTCAAAATCAAATTAAGGAAACATTGGTTGTTGGTGTTGTTTTTTATTTTCTTGTGAAGATGAACCATCTCTATGTTGATCTTAATTCTCATTGTTTTTGTGTTTATGATCAATTTGCTTTCAAATAACTGGTTTGCTCTAGTCTTGTGATTATGTTATATTGTTAGCTTTATATTACTTGAAGTGTTTTTAAGGGTTCAATGTGATAAATTATGCAGATTATGATATGTATTTTTTAATTTTTTTAACCTTGTGCAATTAAATTGAGGCCCAGTGATGGAAAAATCATATTTTGTTAGACTGTCTTCTTGGTTTTTTATTTTCTTTTGTAGCGCCCTGAAAAATCATATGTATTTTAAAATTTTTTTAACCTTGTGCAATTAAATTGAGGCCCAGTGATGGAAAAATCATATTTTGTTAGACTGTCTTCTTGGTTTTTTATTTTCTTTTGTAGCGCCCTGAATTTCGAAATAGAAATTAGAGACACAATTTATAGGATGGAACTTCAATGTAAATTAAACACAATACAAAATTAGTACAAAATTACAGGGAAATTTAAACTTTTCATTTCATTAAATCTTTTTACATACACTGCGGAAATTAAAACATAATGAATACAATTTCTCTCTTTACAACTTTTCCTTTTGCAACTCATGCACATACATATGTCAACAGGTAGACAATTTACTACATGCTCTCGAGTCCATGCTAAGGGTACCTACCTGAAAAGACGTGTTTATCAGCACATTTGCCAATGTCAACTCCTTCACAAAATGGAAAAAAATTCTATGGCGCCGGGTTTAGAGGATTTCTTATACACCATGGCCATCTCCAACTCCATTATCATCCTCATCATCATTTTGTTTTGCATTATCATTTATTGTGCATCCTGACATCGTTAGAATGCTTGTCATAAATAAAAGACCATGTTTTCACTGTCATTGAATGCATTAAGTTGTGAGATCTGAGGGCTACAAAAAATATTGGTCTTTGTTATGCTTTGTTATGTTAGTTTTATGTTTAGCCATTTTTAATGTTTTGTAGGTTTTGCATAAGTTGAATACTTGAATGTTATGAACTATATTGTGTTCTATGTGAATTTTGTTTGTTGGACTATGTAAATATCAAAAACTAATGTCGACGTCCAATGATGGAAAACTCAAATTAGGAGCATCTCCTTGACTATTCTATTTGGCCTTTTTGCATGCATCTTTCTCCGCCAAAATCTTAACCTTTATACAACAGCTCATTCCTCCTCTTTACCGTTGTTCTTTTTCAACTCTACTCATGCTAAAGTGCTAATCTTGAATAACTATTGCTTGAGATGTTGATCTTGATGATTGTATTATGAGATCTGAGGCATTATGATATAATTGGAAAATGATTGATACCGTGAAGGAAATGTATTTTGTACTTTGTAGGATGATTTTGGGGCTTGTTTCTGGATTTCTCTTGTTGTGTGCGCATGTGTTGGTGGTGTTAGATTGTTTTATGATATTCATAAGATCTTTTTCAAAATTAAATTAAGAATATGGTGGTTGCTAATGTTGTTTTTCTTTCTATGCGCTATAACTATGTGGACCCTAGTTCTCATTATTTTTGTATTTATGATCAATTTCAAATCAATTAGTTAGGGTCTGTTTGTTTCACGATTTTTTTTTTCTGAAATAATATCCTGAGTTGGCGTTTGTTTTAAGTGTTTTTTCCAAACACTATTCAGAATACTGATACCCCCTTTTTTCGAAAACAGCTCCTTTACTCTCTTCTCACATCACTCACTTCACGAGTTACTCTTTTCTCCCATTCGCTCGTCTTCTTCCTCCATTCTTTTCCCATTCCAGATCTGAATCTATCTCCCTCTCGGCGAAACCTCCTTCACTCTCTTCTCGACCGTCTCTCACTTCACGAAGCTCCTTTACTCCTTTTTCCCTGTACGGCGTCTTCTTCCTCCCTTCTTTTCCAAAGCAGATCTGATCTAAAACCCCCCAAATCAACGTTTTTGGAATGATTAACTCCCAAATCTAGTCCAAACAGCTGATTCTCTGTCGCTGGCGACTTGAATACTACTCTCCCACCTGTCGATTTGGTGAGGGGTTGAGTGGTTTCGGTTGAGGGATTAATGGTCTGTACAACCCGTGCTGCATACAGGAAAAGATATAGGAAACAACGGGCAAATCGAATCAAACAGCTACTCAAGGTTGAATCCGCTGCTGACAATTTCTTCCTTGTTCAATTCCAAGCGAAGGTATGATTCGTAGGGCACTTGATTTTGTTGTTTTTCTTTACGCCCTATGACTCTGGAGGATTGCGGTTTTGCTTTTTACGACCTACGAATTTTTAATCCGCTGTTGGCCAAAAAATTTTTTTGCCGGCCGTCCAAACTGCATATTTTTACGATTTATTTGTTGCCATTTTTTTTTTTAACCTGTGGCTTCTTACAACCTACGGTTATCCGATCACAAGTTTAATTGCTGGAATTTGGCATTGTTGTTTATATTTATCGGTATTTCTTCAATATAGATGAGTAGTATGGGTAGGGGGGAGGAGAAGGCGGTGGATGAGGATTATGGGAAGTGGCCTCCCCATATTGTGCATTGTTTTGTCAACCTTATGGAGGCTGCAGTTGACGGAGATAGCCTAAAAAGTAACACATTCGACGTAAAAACTTGGAGTAATTTTGCTGTACAAATGCAACTCGTGTGTGGCCGTTCATTCACGGTTCCACAGTTGAAGACAATATCAGAGACTGAAAGCAGAATGAAAGGTGTTTTCAGATATGAAGAAACAGAGCGGTTTCGGTTGGGATGAAGTCAACGAAACCGTTACTTGCGAGAAACCAGTTTGGGAACAATATATTAAGGTTCATATATAATCTTAAAGTTTGCTTTTTGTTTGTGAATCCTTTTTATTATACTTAATCCTGACTTTAATACTTGCATAGTAACAACAAATTCTATGATTAGATACATCCTGCGGCCAAAAAATTTGCTAACAATGGGTTGGCAGATTTTGATGCTTTGACCAAAATTATGGAAGATTCTACTGTCCAGGGCAATGTGACAAGGGCTTCCACACAAAGGGTGTTGGATGATGATGAGGAGCGGAGGATGAACTATGAGTTTGGCCGCCCTCATCAGTCAAACGTACATGTACTTGATGAGGATGATGATGTACCATTAGGTTCGGGGTCGGGCTCTCGTAAGAGAAAATCCGGTACCTCAAGTGGCCGGGGATCAGCTATGTCAATTGTGAAAGATTATATTAGTTCCTGTATAGAAACTCAGGAGGTAAAAAGAAGCAGGTTGAAGAACAAAATAGAGGTGGAAAGTAATGTCTCGACTGACCCTGCTTTGGCCGAGTTGGATCAATGCCAAGATATAATTAATGCGATGACATGGCTTGATTGCAATGAAGCTGTGAAAGCACTAGACCACCTAATTTGTAATCCTCGTGCTTGTCATAGTTTCCTTCGTATGACCCCAGCACATCAGGAGGCTTGGGTCAAAGATGTATGGTCGGCAGTAGCCATCCCATTCGGTTGAATGGGATAAAGAAATCACAATGTGTACAATTTTTTACTATTATTTGCGTGAGATCTAATGTAGTATGACGGTTTGATGGTGAAACGTTGCGGTTTTTATTTCATTTACATTGAGTTTTATTTTTTTACCAAAAGTGATTTGCTATTACTAGTGAACTTTATTACTTTCTCAATTTGATTTCTATCTTTTTGTCATAGTGAGTTACTACTGCAAGTGCAACCTCTGTTATGGACACTTCTTCATCTAGTAGTGACGATGTTGATGAGTTGATGAATATAATCGTCCTAGCTGAATTATGTGAAAAAAGTACAACGTCCTCCCCAAAACAAACATGACGTGAATATCTGAATGAAATGTTAGAGGATTCCCAGTCCACGTTTCATGGAATATTCTGTATGAACCAAGATTGTTTTATGGCCTTGTGTGCTTTTCTAAAAAATGGGAACTACCTTGAGAAAACAGAGGAGTCTTCAAGACGCAGACGCGTGTCTTTCGAGGAAAGTGTGGCAATTTTTCTGTATATTGTCGGTCACAGTTCAAGAATGTGACTAGTCGCTAATAGGTTTAACCACTCACTTCAAACAATCGAAAAACATTTTACACTTGTATTGAAAGGTTTGGCAAGAGCAGCAACAATACTTATCACTCCCCCCGACACTACACAAGTACATCAAAGGATCCTCAATTTCCCAGACTCTTATCTGTGGTTTAAGGTATTTTGTTACCTTCACCCGTCATGTATTATTAAAGTTTTTTCAACGTTTACACGTAATATCTATTATTCGAATTCATTAATATAGGGAGCTATTGGTGCTGCTGATGACACATTAATCAAAGCTACTGTACCTGCTATTCGAAGCAATGCTTGTCGCTCTCGAAAGGGTATTATCAGTCAAAATGTTTTGGCAGCATGTGATTTTAACATGTTCACATTTGTTTACGCGGGATGGGAAGACAGTGCTGACGATTTCCGTGTAATACAGAGTGCATTAGCACAAAGACTGTTGAAAATCCCACCAAACGATAAATATTACTTAGTAGATTGTGGTTATACTAATATGCCTGATTTTTTAGCGCCATACCGTGGTGAGCCATACCACTTACAGGACTTTCAAGGGGCCAACCATGTACCAACACAACCAAGACAACTTTTTAATAAACAGCATGCTAAGCTACGGAATGTGATTGAGAGAACGTTTGGTGTATTCAAGAAGATGTTTGTCATCTTTAATGATATGCCAAACTACCTGTTTACAAGACAAGTTATGATGGTCACAGCCTGTTGTGCACTCCATAATTTTATATGTAAGTACTCAGAAACCGATGCTTTTTTTTGAGGAACTTGACGATGAACAATTAATACATCACCAACACACTGAAGATATCGCATCCACATCTCAAGTTCATCGTCAAGACTGTTGCATTCCAAGTTCATCGTCAAGACTTGACGAAGAACTTGACGATGGAACAATTAGTATAACCACATTGTAACAATTAATACATTAGGCAATGTGGAATGCAACACACTAATATATTAATTGTTGCAATGTGGTTATACTAATTGTTCCATCGTCAAGTTCATCGTCAAGTCTTGACGATGAACTTGGAATGCAACAGTCTTTGACAATGAACTTGAGATGTGGAGGCGATATCTTCAGTGTGTTGGTGATGTATTAATTGTTCATAGTCAAGTTCCTAAAAAAAAACATCGTTTTCTGAGTGCTTACATATAAAATTATGGAGTGCACAACAGGCTGTGACCATCATAACTTGTCTTGTAAACAGGTAGTTTTGCATGTCATTAAAGATGGCAAACCTCTTCTTGAATACACCAAACGTTCTCTCAATCACATTCCGTAGCCTAGCATGCTGTTTATTATAAAGTTGTCTTGGTTGGGTTGGTGCATGGTTGGCCCCTTGAAAGTCCTGTAAGTGGTATGGCTCACCATGGTATGGCGCTAAAAAATCAGGCATATTAGTATAACCACAATCTACTAAGTAATATTTATCGTTTGGTGGGATTTTCAATAGTCTTTGTGCTAATGCACTCTGTATTACACGGAAATCGTTAGCACTGTCTTCCCATCCCGCGTAAACAAATGTGAACAACATGTTAAAATCACATGCTGCCAAAACATTTTGACTGATAATACCCTTTCGAGAGCGACAAGCATTGCTTCGAATAGCAGGTACAGTAGCTTTGATTAATGTGCCATCAGCAGCACCATTAGTTCCCTATATTAATGAATTCGAATAATAGATATTACATGTAAACGTTGAAAAAACTTTAATAATACATGACGGGTGAAGGTAACAGAATACCTTAAACCACGGATAAAAGTCTGGGGAATTGAGGATCCTTTGATGTACTTGTGTAGTGTCGGGGGGAGTGATAAGTATTGTTGCTGCTCTTGCCAAACCTTTCAATACAAGTGTAAAATGCTTTTCGATTGTTTGAAGTGAGTGGTTAAACCTATTAGCGACTAGTCGCATTCTTGAACTCTGACCGACAATATACAGAAAAATTGCCACACTTTCCTCGAAAGACACGCGTCTGCGTCTTGAAGACTCCTCTGTTTCCTCAAGGTAGTTCCCATTTTTTAGAAAAGCACACAAGGCCATAAAACAATCTTGGTTCATACAGAATATTCCATGAAACGTGGACTGGGAATCCTCTAACATTTCATTCAGATATTCACGTCATGTTTGTTTTGGGGAGGACGTTGTACTTTCTTCACATAATTCAGCTAGGACGATTATATTCATCAACTCATCAACATCGTCACTACTAGATGAAGAAGTGTCCATAACAGAGGTTGCACTTGCAGTAGTAACTCACTATGACAAAAAGATAGAAATCAAATTGAGAAAGTAATAAAGTTCACTAGTAATAGCAAATCACTTTTGGTAAAAAAAATAAAACTCAATGTAAATGAAATAAAAACCGCAACGTTTCACCATCAAACCGTCATACTACATTAGATCTCACGCAAATAATAGTAAAAAATTGTACACATTGTGATTTCTTTATCCCATTCAACCGAATGGGATGGCTACTGCCGACCATACATCTTTGACCCAAGCCTCCTGATGTGCTGGGGTCATACGAAGGAAACTATGACAAGCACGAGGATTACAAATTAGGTGGTCTAGTGCTTTCACAGCTTCATTGCAATCAAGCCATGTCATCGCATTAATTATATCTTGGCATTGATCCAACTCGGCCAAAGCAGGGTCAGTCGAGACATTACTTTCCACCTCTATTTTGTTCTTCAACCTGCTTCTTTTTACCTCCTGAGTTTCTATACAGGAACTAATATAATCTTTCACAATTGACATAGCTGATCCCCGGCCACTTGAGGTACCGGATTTTCTCTTACGAGAGCCCGACCCCGAACCTAATGGTACATCATCATCCTCATCAAGTACATGTACGTTTGACTGATGAGGGCGGCCAAACTCATAGTTCATCCTCCGCTCCTCATCATCATCCAACACCCTTTGTGTGGAAGCCCTTGTCACATTGCCATGGGCAGTAGAATCTTCCATAATTTTGGTCAAAGCATCAAAATCTGCCAACCCATTGTTAGCAAATTTTTTGGCCGCAGGATGTATCTAATTATAGAATTTGTTGTTACTATGCAAGTATTAAAGTCAAGATTAAGTATAATAAAAAGGATTCACAAACAAAAAGCAAACTTTAAGATTATATATGAACCTTAATATATTGTTCCCAAACTGGTTTCTCGCAAGTAACGGTTTCGTTGACTTCATCCCAACCGAAACCGCTCTGTTTCTTCATATCTGAAAACACCTTCCATTCTGCTTGTCTCTGATATTTTGTCTTCAACTGTGGAACCGTGAATGAACGGCCACACACGAGTTGCATTTGTACAGCAAAATTACTCCAAGTTTTTACGTCGAATGTGTTACTTTTTAGACTATCCCTGTCAACTGCAGCCTCCATAATGTTGACAAAACAATGCACAATATAGGGAGGCCACTTACCATAATCCTCATCCACCGCCTTCTCCTCCCCCTACCCATACTACTCATCTATATTGAAGAAATACCGATAAATATAAACAACAATGCCAAATTCCAGCAATTAAACTTGTGATCGGATAACCGTAGGTTGTAAGAAGCCACAGGTTAAAAAAAAATTGGCAACAAATTAATCGTAAAAATATGTAGTTTGGACGGCCGGCAAAAATTTTTTTTGGCCAACAGCGGATTAAAAATTCGTAGGTCGTAAAAAGCAAAACCGCAATCCTCCAGAGTCATAGGGCGTAAAGAAAAACAACAAAATCAAGTGCCCTACGGATCATACCTTCGCTTGGAATTGAACAAGGAAGAAATTGTCAGCAGCGGATTCAACCTTGAGTAGCTGTTTGATTCGATTTGCCCGTTGTTTCCTATATCTTTTCCTGTATGCAGCACGGGTTGTACAGACCATTAATCCCTCAACCGAAACCACTCAACCCCTCACCAAATCGACAGGTGGGAGAGTAATATTCAAGTCGCCAGCGACAGAGAATCAGCTGTTTGGACTAGATTTGGGAGTTAATCATTCCAAAAACGTTGATTTGGGGGGTTTTAGATCAGATCTGCTTTGGAAAAGAAGGGAGGAAGAAGACGCCGTACAGGGGAAAAGGAGTAAAGGAGCTTCGTGAAGTGAGAGACGGGCGAGAAGAGAGTGAAGGAGGTTTCGCCGAGAGGGAGATAGATTCAGATCTGGAATGGGAAAAGAATGGAGGAAGAAGACGAGCGAATGGGAGAAAAGAGTAACTCGTGAAGTGAGTGATGTGAGAAGAGAGTAAAGGAGCTGTTTTCGAAAAGAGTGGGTATCAGTATTCTGAATAGTGTTTGGAAAAAACACTTAAAACAAACGCCAACTCAGGATATTATTTCAGAAAAAAAAAATCGTGAAACAAACAGACCCTTAGCTTGTAGGACTGTAGTGTGTTGTGTGTTAGTGAACTGTGTAAATATTGTATTAGTTTTGATGCCCAGTGATGGAAAACTCAAATAATGGAGCTTCTCCATGGTTATTCTTTTTGAGCTTTTTGCATGCATTTTTCTCAACCAACCCAACAACAACAACAATTCCCTTCTCCTCCTTTTCGTCTGAATGCATGCGAAAGTGCTCATCTTTGAATAACTATTGCTTGAGGTGTCGATGAATATATAAAGCTATGAGATCTGAGGGCATTATGATAAAATCAAAAGGCAGCAGTTCACTGTGAAAGAATTGTATTTTGTTGGATGATTTTTTGGACCTTTTTAAAGATTTTACTTTGAGTGTTTGTTAGTCGTATTAGATTGGAGATGATATTTAAAAGCTTTTTGTCAAAAAATATATTAAGGAAATGATGATTGTTGGGGTTGGTTTTCTTTCTCAGTGAACATGAATTATTATCATCATGTGGATCCTAACTTTCAATGTTTTTGAATTTAGGATCAATTTTATCTCTTGGTTGGTTTGCTGTAGTCTTATGATCATGTTATATATTAGCCTAATTTTTTATTAAGCAATTTAAGAGTTGAAAGTGATGATTTAGGCAGATTATGTTATACATTAGCTCTTATTTTTGCCCTTTTAATTTGTTCCAATAAAATTGATGCCCAATGATGGAAAAATTATAGTTTTTTTAGACTGCCTTCTTGGTCTTTTATTTTCTTCAAGCTTCCGAGGATCAGTTACCAGTGCCAATTCCATTTTCAATCAAATTCTTTGAACTCAGGAGTGTACCATTTATTATACACCCAGAGCTCTTGCCATTGCCTTTGCCATCTCCACCTCATCCTCTTCCTCATCCTCGACATTTCGTTTTGCATCCTGAGAAATGCTTGTCAGAAATAGAAATCCATGGTTTGGCTGTCAATGAATGTATTTAGCTATGAGATCTGAGGGCTAAGCATATTTGATTATATAATATTGATCCTTGTTTTGCTCGTCTCTTAGATTCAATTCTTGAATTAAATATTTTAAATTGTTTGCTCTGGGCTTTAGAAAATAAGCTAATGTTAATGTTGGTGAAAGTTGTTTTTGTGTGTGTTTTGGTTGTTTAGGTTTAGCCCTCAGGGCTGTAGTGTATTCTATGTGAGTGGTATAGGTATTGCAGTCATTCTGATGCCCAATGATGGAAAACTCAAACAATGGAGCATCTCCATGGCAATTCTTTTTGAGCTTTTTGCATGCAACTCTCTCCTCCGCCACCACCACCACCACCACCAAAACAACAACAACAATTCCAAGAGCTGCCCTTATAGGCTCAATTTCTCCATTCTCCTTCTCCTCTTTATATTCGTCGCTATGCATGCAAAAGTGTTCATCTTTAATAGCTATTGTTTGAGATGTCGATGAACATATAAAGCTATGAGATCTGAGGGCATTATGACAAATAAGAAAGCCTGCAATTTACTATGAGGGAATTGTCTTTTAGAATGATTTTTGGACTTGCAGATATTTTATTGCTCTGATACCACAAAACCTTGTCACGCCCCTCATTCAACTCAACAATAATAACAATACAAAATAATTGTGTAGACAATAATAATAACCACATGAACAATAATAATTGGAATAAGACAATATAAAATATTCAAATATAATAATTCAACATCTGGAAACAAATAATAATATTCGGGTCATAAGCCCAATACAATAATAAATCCATCCAATCACAATAATAATAAGTCTCAATGTAATAAGTCCAATGCAATAATAATCAACTAGAAAACAATAAATCTTTATAAAGTTTTTTCTTTAATTTCAGCAGGTAATTCTTCATGATCACCTGTGAAAACTTCATCTAAAAAGAGGAGAAAATGGTCCTTGGAGCAAGTCATGGACAACAAGTAGAGAAAACAAAGAAATAATGGAATAACTATATAACAATGAATTTAATGGATCAATAAGAATCAATAACATGGGACAATAACAATAATCAATATCATGGTAGTCAATGCAATAGTTATAAACAATGATTTAATATTTGATAACAATGTTCAATAGTCGATGTCAATAACACTTAGACAATATTCGATATCAATATAAACATTGATGTACAATATGCAATGTTGATGATGTGTCAATTCTTAATTCTATTAATCATTTTAATCCTAACTAATGCACGCACTACTGTGTGCCATATGTTCCATACAACAGGTTTGATGCATACAATCAATGTCGTTTAGACTCTAGTGGTGAACTTTATAGGTCATGTGTCGGCTTTTAATTACATCATAACATCACATCACAGCAGCAGTTATATACTTGTAGCCAAGTAAAATTAGCTTTTAATTACATTAAAGTCTGTGGTGAATCAGAGACAGACGCTAATTTCAAAATGTTTATAACTCAATTTTGGGATCCAATAGCAATTAGCGTGAAAACAAGGACTAATTTAGGAATACATGTTTAAAGCAGACTAATATCTCAAAAACCTTTGATTTTATAGTTGTTAGTTTACCTCATGCTTATATTAGTTAGCTTTCTTTATGCGAAGCATTTTTTAAGGGCTGAAGTTGATTAGGTTAGCAGATTATTTTGGTTATGACTATATGGCTTCTGTTGGAGAATCTGAAGTTTGTAAGTTCTCTTTTAAGTTTCTACTTTTTTTAAAATTTTTGTTTCTACTTTGGCAGAAATTGCCTTCTTTTTAAGACCATTTCTCTTGATGATTAGTTTGTCCTACTTTTTTGCAGTACTTGACTGAAAACACAAACTTGTGCAGTTTTCCATCAAATTGTGGTGAACCCTTTATTGTATTATGGAGAACACTGATTTACGGTGCATTCTGCAACAACTTGTAGAAATACATAGAAATGTTTCATCCTTGCCTTAATGGACAAAAATTTAAATCGCCCCTTGTTAGTAAAAGGTTCAATTATACTTTAGCACAAACTTACAAGTTTGAAGTTTTTAACAAACCAGGAGACTACAACTAAATTTATTAATAAGATGTTATACTTGTTTTTGTTTTAGTTCTTCATTAATAAAGTGACATAGACATGAATTAGACTGCCGGATTCACAAAATTGTGATGTCATCAATTCAAGCAAGATGATGTATCCAAGTATGGAGGATTAAAATAAAATAATTATAGGAAATACAATAGACTTGTACATGAATTTGAATTGGGAAGACTAGCTTGACTTTGTAAATTTAATCTATATGATTTAATCAGTTGCAAAGCATTCCGTAAAATTTTGTTGAAGTTCAGTAATGGTTATGATTATTTTAGAGCTTTTCCGGATACCTCTTTTAAGTTTAATGCCCAATGATGGGAAACTCAAAACTTTTTTAGCATCTCCCTGGTTGTTCTTTTGAGCCTCGAGCATGCCTTCATTTCTCCACCACTTTCACCATCACTCTCACTTCCACTTTTCTATCTGCTTATTCACCGTGTTCTCATGATATATCCGTAAGTGCTCATTTTGAAAAACTGTTACTTGAGATGTTACGCAATGGTAATTTGACCAGTTTGGTTTTGTTTTCTCTAAACTTACATCTATGTTTGTTTTTAGGTTATTTAATTGCAGCCTTTGCTGCAAATTGCACACCATATAAGATGGATATTCTACGTTATTTGATGAGCTTTGTTGAAAATAAAGAAAAATCTTGTTGGTTGTCACTTTGTTGATGAACTGTGACTATCTGAATGAATTTGAATTTGTTGAAAATGAATTTGTTGCTAGGATCAAGCTTCTATCTATTAGTTGGTTTATCGTTTTTCATTTTATGTTGGGCTGTGAAGCATTTAAGAAGAGAAGCATTTGATTAAACAGTTTGGACCTCAAATTTAGTTTATTTTATTTTGCTATATTTGAGTCAAGTTCTCTACTTGTTGTCTAGATTCAGGTTTCACCTGGAGTTCGATAACAATTGAGCAACAGATGGAATCATTGTTTATGCCCAAGCCAGTCATATTTAGGGCCATTATATCATCATATATTTTTCAATTTATGCATGCGTTCTCTATCAACTAGCGATGACTGTACATTACTTTTTGGTTATTTTGATGAAGCTCAGATTTGCCCCATAAGCGGCTCACCTAATTTATTTTGTGCCTTTCTTACTTGTGTATTGAGATGATCTACACACTTTTCATTCTTCGTATTGTATTGTAATTTTTCGGATTTTATTGTATGATGCTTTCTCTAAGCAATCTAGCTTAGGTAGCTTAGAATTATTGCGTTATTAGAAAATTGGTTCAATACATTCATCAGTTACCTTAACTCGATCTAGCTGATAGTTAATGTACTTACAAATTTTCCTCTCATATTTTGAGCTTCGTTATTCATACCCTAGTGACATGTATACTGAGACAGTTTATGCAGGTATCACATGACTAATAAAAGCTCCACGAGCACGAGACAACCTAGAAATTTTCATTTGCTATAACGTTGGCTAAATTGTTTTCTGCAGTTGCTTTTAGCTACCCAATCCGGATGTTGACACGCTCCATGACGGTTGTAAATATGATTCTTACAGAAGTTGCTTATGGAATTGTAGGACTTCTTCGGTGTAAGATACAGTGGGGGAACGCTCTCCAACCAGGAAAGCGATTCATATAGCTAATTCCATATTTGTTGATTGTATTTTACCTAGTTTGCAAACTTGAAGATGGAAAAAATGGTATTCGTGGCCTTAATTCTTTTATGATTCTATTCATCTATTTGTAATTTCCATGTATGTGCTAGTTGTTAATCTTGATATAATTGGTATTTTACATGCAATTCTTAAGATTGATTTGAATTGTTTTGCTGTCTGAAGCAAAGAGGGCAATGGGAGGGAATGCATTCCAAATGATAGCAGCGATGATCTTTCAAAGATTTAAACGTTTTTTTATTGTTCTTTCCAATTCATTGTTCAGAGGTTGTGTTTTGGTATTGTTTTTTCTAATAAAATCGTAATTGAGAAATGTTTGTGTTTTAGGAAAATTAAATTTCAAGCTGGGTTGTAGATTTTCCTAAAACATTTGTAAGTTTGTACCTTTATTTATCACGTTGGGCCTCGGCCCAATATTTATCGGCCCATAAGAGGAATGGATGCAATTTGAGTCGGGGACACCGACAGGTGATTTTATGTATTCGTCACCGCTTCATTCAGCGCTTAAAAAAAAGTAGTGGGAAAATGGTTGCCTTGTTCTCACTGCGAGAGACCACAACTCTTTGGCTAAGTTTCGCGGGCTAGATCTAACCCGGCCCAGAAGAGGTATATTCTAAATTCGACCGAGGAGCGAGGAGCGACTTTACGTGTAATTACTAATCGTCAACAAAAAAGTTCGAAAAGTCGTTTTTGAGCCTCTCGAAAGTGGGAAAATGCTACTTGGTCCTCACCGTGAGTGACCATAACTCTTAGCCTCGTCCCATACATTAATTCTCTGCGTTTTCAGCATAGACGTTTTTTTCAGAGTGCTTCGATACAAATCCGTAAACTTAAAACTTAAAATAAAATACAAAAAAAAACAACACAAATGGCCAATTTTGTTTTTGTTTTTGTTTTTGTTTTTGTTTTGTTTTGTTTTTTAAGGGAGTAACTACATCGCGCATCAACGACTTGACAGTTGAGAGGACGAAGTCGATACCTCCACTTATCTCCATCTAGGATTACGGTTTGATAATGAAGAAGAAAGACGACGAAGTCGACCATCCCGTTCAGATTCACGGAAGCAGCCTACAGGTGAAGTCGACCATCATCGGATGCTTCAGATTCTCAGAAGCAGTCTACAGGTCATCGGATTGGGATCCAACCCGAATCCGAGAACCCGAACTCGAGTTGCTGCCATTTTGTTGGGATTCTCTCCGGTTGGAGGAGCGAAGTCGGCGATGATGATTTTGAGTGGGGGGAGGAAGTGGATGGGAGAATCGACGAGGAGGTGGAGGTGGAGGAGGAGGAGTTGTGGGAGGTTCTTTTAGCTGTTAACAATCCGATTGAATATGAAGAACGTGATTTCGGGAACGTACGAAACTTTGTTTGGACAATTTGCGGAGGCAGTTAGTTAGAGGGTGCCCGCCTGCGAGGAAGTCGGTAGTGGAGAGTTTGAAAGAGGTTGTTCTGACGAAAGAGGATGTGGAAAAGGGGAATGCAATGTGTGCCGTGTATAAGGATAAGATGGAGGGGATAGTGAAGGAGTTGTCGTGCTTTGCATAGGTAACATGGGAGTGCATTTTGCCGTGGTTGGGGATGAGGAATACGTGCCTGGTGAGTTGCCGACGTATTTAGTGATGTAGGGTGGGTTTGTTTGCGAAAGAGAAGAAGGTTTGGTTTCGTTAATTTTTTTTAAATTACCGCATATAATGTAATGGTGGTGATGTGATAATGGTTTTGAGATTATTGAACTTTATGTCTTTTTAAAATATCTATATCTAGTGGGTAATCGTAATGTTAGTTGATCTTTTGTGATAGTGATTATCATTTGGATCGTCTTGGGGGTTCAATGTTGGTGGTGGTTAAATATCTGTATATACAAACCTTTTGCAAATAAATGTGATCTTAGAGCTTCCGTCCATGTTTACTTTGTGGGCATACTGATTCGTTCTTTCCTTAATGCAATTACATTCGAATGGTTTGCTTGGCAAGTTTATGTCTATATTGTTGGAACCTTTGTGAAGGTTTAATGATTCAGCCTCGGGACACTGATTTGTATTTCTATGTTTCTTTGGAATTGGTTATTTGTGCAAGTATCAACGTTTCATTAGTGATTGCTTTTGATGATGCTCTTAGTTTATCTTATATGGTGAAGTCTTGGATCCTCGAGTTTAATATAATTTTGTTAGTAATGAAAATGAATGTCTCATACCTGATGATCTGCTTGGTTCTATGATTGTTGATATTCAAGGAGGTTATAGTTATCCTATTATTAGTTGTTTATTCAATTATGGTCCTTTACACTGATTAAAGGAGGATTATATAACCTTTGACATGTATTGCTGTATAACTAGTGTGAGGTACACTTTCATGGTAGTTCATGTAAACCCGCAATTAACTCTTGTCTTTAGAATGCTCGAATTGTTTCAATGCTTGAAGCTATCTGAAGTAATGCATGGAGAGAGTAATGGGTTTGCTTGTAAGGTTTTTAGGGTCAAGTAGTTGGAATAATGTTTTGCACTTGGTTCTTCAAAAGCTCTTGCCTTGTTTTCAATGTTTTGTATAGGCTGATTTTCCTTCCCTCCAGCATCAATAGGCTAGGTTGGTAGTCTTTGAAACTGAATGTTCATGTGCACGGTGCACCTAAGCATTACCAATAAGTAAGTATAAAGAACATGCTTTCTTGTTGCAAATGTCTGTACTTTTTCTCTTCATTGAAGGAACATAGGATGCTTATTATATGATCTGTATCGCATTTTCTGATGAATTTAGATTATGGATGTGTCAATCCAACAAACCATATTATGTGGCTTCAGTTATTGTTAGTGCTGTTTTTGTATCCATATTTGATAGCCTAAATTTGTTGAAGACAGTACTTCTACTTCCTAGTAAGTGATCTTCATTTACCTTTGGCGAGTAGTTTTCTGTTGAACACCATGGCTGACTTGAGATTAGCCCCCTTATTTATGAAGAATTTACTGCTTTTGGAAGAAGGTGAGTTATAACTAAGTTGCATTATCAATTAATTAATTTATTTAGTTTTGAAGCAAACTGTGATCATCAACTAGTTAAGAAATATGGTTGTGGTCGTTACTGGTGCTGTTATGTTTTTATCTGCTCATCTGATTGCATAGGTTTGTACCTCTTTGTTGTGACCTGGAAACACCACTTTCTCCTCTGTTTTTCTTTTCGTTTACCCAAGAGATTCCAGTTTCAAGTTGTTATGTTATAGTCCTCATCTCTTGAAGGGCAATGATTATGATGAAATTTCTTTCTCTTGGAACATTCCATTCAGAGTATCACATCAACATACCAATAATCGACATTTTCATACAAACCGACGACAAAATCTACATTAGTTACTATAACATAACCATACCAAAAATAAAGTGCACAAGAAAATGAAAAAAAAAAGACGCTGTTCTTTAAATCCAAGTATATTGTTTCATAAAAGGTTAAAAACGGATCCCGTTGTCCCCTTTATATTTCTTGCACAGTGACACAGTCACATATCAAGCTTTTACACGGACAACAAATGAACCTGCCAAGAAATCAGAGAAGTAGGAAATATCAGCCAAGAAAGTAATGAATTTGCAAACCGAATTGTAAATGCTAGAGAAACCAACCAAGCTATTAAATCATGCATTTTGATGGCAGCAAGAACTTACATGCAGGGTGGAGGGATAAGTCAGCAGAAACTGCACAGGGAATTCCTAAGTTGGAGAGAGCACCTCGAATGATCCCACACGGGAAGTACAAGTACATGTTTGCAGCTTGAAGTGCATTATTATCGGCAGCATTTGGTGAAGTTGAGTCATTATCTGTGTTCTCTCCCAGTGGAGCGAGCGATACATTTGCAAGCCACCGGAACTTGTTATCTTGCAGCACAAATGTGCCCTGCAGTGTGCTTACAATACAGTCAATTTTTATTCTACAGTAGTAGTATGAAATACAAAAGAAAGTGACGAGTCATGCTTTGGCGTTACTTACTCTGTGATTTGTCTTCAGGTTATCGATTTGTTTCTTGAAAACCTCTGACCAAAAATCTTTGCAAATGAACTTGATCGCTTCGAGATGGTCACTGAATCTAGGGCGTTCCATGGTGTACCTGGCAAGATCCAAGTCATGGTTTAAAATACCATAGGAATCTATAATTCAAACTAATATGGGAATACCTTGTTGTGATCAATAAATTCATTATGCTTTTTGATACTTCCATACATCAACATATAGTGCCAAGTCACTCAGGTAAAACCAGAAAAAGAGAGGGAAGCAAGAGAGTGAAAGATTCTCAAAGACACATTTTCATTTAAATTATTAAATATATGTCAGCTATTTATTCCGCTTTGCCAGTTGGTATTTATTTCATGTGCCAGTTGCTCTGATGGAGAATCTCATAAGAGCACTGCATCTTTTTCTGCACTATGCTTTCAAATTCCATGAGACAATTTGTGAATTGCATTTCATTATTCCCATACTTTGGATAACCCAATCTAAATTTGAATTATTTGGAAATGACAGTGGTTCACATCTTCAAGATTATAATCAAGCTTACCTACTAGTATTAGAGCTAAGTGCCTTTAGATTTGTAAAATTACAAGCGAATAATTCATGGCCTTCGTATGAATCGTGCAAGTATGCAATTAGGTTTTCTAAGATTCTTTCTACATCTAGACCATTAACATTTGACCGGGACATTATTCCACATAATATTCTTGTCATACTCCACTGTACAAAGAGTAGAGCCAGTTGTAGTATTGTGCTACATTTTGTATACTATTTTTTGTACTGCAAGAGAGAAAATAGGAACCTAGAAGAAATTTACAAAAATGTGTTTTTCTTTCCATTGGCTCCACAGTCAAGTATTTTGTACTACAAAAGTAATACATAAAGTGTAGTGCACCAAGCATTATTACCAAGGTAGTCAGTTCTCTTCTTTGAGGTTTCAGTGGTCTTCTTTCATTTTAGTTATTTTCTTCCACTTCTAATGCAATTATCTGAAACTATTATGGTCAAGGCTCTCTTTAGGTATGATTTATCAATCTATGCAGTATAGCTGGTACAGCTTCCTTTTTAGGATATTGTCATTTTGATGGGTATTTCACTGGTCTAATTTATGTATCATGAACACTTCAAAGTTAGATTGTGCTACACTACTACATGTAGAATACACATGAATTAGGCATGACATGGTGTGCCATATTATTTCAAAGGGTTCTTTCCATATCCACACCTGCAATTAGGGCTGCAATCGAGCCGAGCCGAGCCGAATATCTTCAGGCTCAAGCTTGGCGCGTTAAGGAATCGAGCTCAGTTTTGAGCTCGAGCTCGGTTCTAGCCGAGGTTTGACCGAATTCGAGCCGAATAGCTCGCGAGCTTAGCCCCCCCAAAAAAAAAACAAAAAAAAAAACCCAAGCTCGAGCTCGGCTCGTTAAGCTATCGAGCTCGAGCTCGTCTCGAGTCGAGCTTTGACCGAGCTCGAGCCGAATAGCTCACGAATAGCTCAATTTTTTTGCAGCCCTACCTGCAATCTTTGCTATTTCCATATTCCCACCCGAAATATTTATATTTCCATATTACCACCACAAATGAATAGGTTGGTTCGAAAAACACACCTCATGTTTAAAAATATGAGTTTGCTCTTTTGCTTTCTTCTTCATTCTCTAATTCTCTCTCAAACCAAAGAGAGAACCCAACGACAACTCTTTTAAATTTCTTCAAATCTCTTGCAGGAACATATCCTTGTAACCATTAAACTTCAAGTTTTCTCAAATTATTCTCAACAAAAAATATTGGATTCTTATTTCTTTCAAATCTTTTGTGGCCAGAGAACTTTATTAAAGGGCACATTATTGCATTTTGAAAGCTAAGAAGTCCGATTATGGTATTCATTAAAACGAAGGGAATATTCACTGCAAAGAAGATGAAGAACACGAGTTATGTTAGAATATTTATTGTAAAAAGATGAGACATTTGTAAGGGAATTGAAGACATTAGTGGAGGAATTGAAGAAGACGATAGAAGAGAAAGGAAGATATTCAAATGAAGAAGATGGTTGAATTGGGACGAGTCTGGGAATTAAAATATGTTCTTATTGGGTTTGGGACCCAAACAAGGAGAATATTGAAAAATATTGCTCACAATTTGAGGTGTGAATATGGGGAAAAAACCTATTGGTAATTTGCTACTTCCATGTACTATTTAGTATTTAATTTCTCAAATCTCACCCTCTTATAATGTTTTGAAATGTAAATATTTGTATAGGTTAGAAACTTGTTTGCCTCACTGAGATTTTTGCATGCAGGGCCGGCCCAAGGGTAAAACAACCAAAGCTAGGGCTTTAGGCCTTTAAAAAAAAAATCTAAAGAATAAAGGCTTCCTCACATACCAAAAAATCTGAAATAGGCCTCCTCACATACCAAAAAGCCCGAAATTGATTACAATAATATAATAAATGATTTTGCATCTCAAAAAGCCCAAAAGATAACATTTAAATAAAAATATATTAATTTTAACAAAATATTATTATAAGCTTTTAAAAGGCCTAATTTTGGAGTTCGCTTTATGCCTCAATAAGTGTTGGGCCGGCCATGTTTGCATGATATGTGCACTATGCAAATTATCAAAAAAGAAAAAAATATATGTATGCACTATGATGGAGGAGAATATTGATTGTGTGTCAGTTAAAAATATACCCTGTTATTTTCTCTTCCGGCAAGCTAGGATCCCGAGCATCACTGGGATTTTTGCATGATATGTGCACTATGCAGATTATCAAAAAAATGTGTGCACTATGCTGGAGGAGAATATTGACTTTGTGAAAGTTAAAATTATATCCTGTAATTTTCTCTTCCTGCAAGCTAGGATCTCGAGCATAAGCAAAAACTAGATAGTGGGAGTGAACATTAGGCCCGACCATCTAGAGTCTGTTAACATATTCTTGACCCTGAGTAGTCAACTAACATATAATTATATAAATCTCCTTCCCAGTCATTATATCAAAATAACTAGATTACAACAAGTATGCTATTTAAGGGAGTGTTTGGCAATCTCATTTTTATTGCAACTGCAATTGTAGTTGTTGTAGTTCCAATTACAGTTACAGTTCTGCAACTGTAGTTGCAATTGCAATAGTTGAGAGATGTGATAAAATTTGTTGCAAATGCAACTTAGATCAATTGCAACTTGCACCGAAAATGGGTGCAAGTTGAAATTTGCAAATGGGCTTCATTTTGCAACACAGAGTTGCAATAACTTTTAAATTGCAACTTTTAAAGTGCCTGCCCAAACATTGCAACATGGTCACATCTTGCAACTTAGTTACAATTCGAGCCTGGTTGAAATGCATTTGGGTGTTGCCATACACCCCCTAAGTGAAATCGGAATGTGGCCAAGGTCCTCCTAAGATAAACAACTTAACATGATACTCAGATTTCTGCTTTCCTAGTTAGAGCTTTCCCAAATCCTCACAATCCCCCTCTTTATCTTCTCTTTATTGTTAACATAACTGTAATTTTTGCTAAGCGTAATGCACATAGTTAGAGCATCCACTATCATTTGTGCTAAATATTTCATATACAGTATTTAGCATTCGTCAATCTCTGTTGCTATGGTTTCCGCTAAATTTGGTAAAAAAATAAAAGAATAAAAAAAATCAGACGGATGATTTTCATCCATCTATTTCTTTTTTTTAAAATGGCTTTATCGTAAATAAGTAAAGAAAAAAAAAAGGAAGAAGTGATCGGACGGAAGAAGATTTCCCGTCTGATTTTTTATTTAAAAAAATTAAACTGCATTTTTGTAAATAAGTAATGGTATTTGCATAATATGTGAAAGAAAATATAAGTGGAGAAGTGATCGGGCTTCCGTCCGCTGTTTATTAATGATATTTTCGTCAATAATTATACAAGCATGTAAGAGAAACATCATAATGATTATACAAGCAAGTAAAGTTTACTTCCAAAAGTATACTACACCACAAAACATACTGAAGTAAGCTGGGGAAAGCAAGCTAGCAGCAACATAATAATTTTGAGAAGTTTGTGAAAAGAAATACTTAACTATAAGGAGTTGTACTTTCTCTATTCATCTTGGGTGTGTGTGTGTGTGTTGGGGTGGAGTCATCCTAGCTTGAAAGCAATCAAAACTAAAGTCTATTGCAATAATCTGTTGTGAGGTAAGAAAAAGAAAGAAATTGAAATTTGATGATTTGAATTTCACTTAGTACGTGTTTGCATAATTTACAAAACTTGAACGCCTTAACTTACAGCAAAATCTAGACAAAGTGATAGAAACATTCTGAAGGATACACTGTTACTACCAACTGAACATTTCAACCTCGAGACAACTATGAGGTGGCTCATGAGGATGCATCCATAGCTATTTTAGAGAGTTGATAAAGTAATGGATTTTGCAGCTAAGAAAAGAAGAAGAAATTCATAGGTTCAACTTCAACCTAGCTTTTCTAGTGCATCTCTTATTCTTTCTTCTCCATTCCCTTCACTAGGGAGGTTCAACAAAATTCTCGTTTGTTTTGTCTTATGACATTTCTTTTACTTAAAGCTTAATTCCAGATTAACAGCTCAACTGTTCCACTTCTCTTCTGCTGCTTCTCCTATCCGAATTGGATTGATTTGGCTTCACCAGACCTCTTAGCATCTTTCATCGGGCAGCACTGATCCTCTTTACCGGAAGTTCCAGGTTAGGTTGTCAACCTTTGACTTGAATCGAAGGAAGCAACGGAAGGCTAGCAAACCTCTTTTTTTCTCGATCACAGACGACCGCAGATGTTATGATCCAAATTTAGTCTCACATCGGTTATATGGGAAACCAATGTTGGGTAGTTATAAATTTGGGCTCCCTCCCTTTAATAGCTAGCTTTTAAGGGTGAGTTCTCCTAGGTTCCTAACCAACTGGTATCAGGGCCAACCTCATGCTTCTTAATTCGTTCTAGAGGCTAGATTAAAATTACTGGTAGACCCGGTCAGACCAGTGTCGCTAGATTGAAAGCAGCCGAAAGTCGGAAAGGGCTACCTAGAGGCTAGATTAAAATTACTGGTAAGGGCTACCTAGCAGCTAGATTAAAATTACTGGTAAGGGCCACCTAGCGGCTAGATTAAATTATTGGTAGCGGCGAGTAGCTCTCTTGCGGGAAAGACTCGTGTAGTTGTCAAAATCCCTAGATTAAATTATTGGTAGCGGCGAGTAGCTCTCTTGCGGGAAAGACTCGTGTAGTTGTCAAAATCCCTAATCTCATGATTACAAACCCATCCTGGACCTTATTAACATCCTTCCACTAAAGAATCCCAATAATAATAAGTAGATTAGACAAAAATGGAGCATATACACACACAACCTATTCACATAAATAAATTCATATAATCCCAAGTCACATACTTGTGCATGACTTACTAATACAACATGATTATCGAATACTATAATCAAGAATTATAAGATTGTTAAATAAATGATCAAAAAGAAAGAGAGCAGGGCAGGGAACCTTTCGGAAAGTTGGTGGCCGACTTGGTAACCGATGGCCTCGATACGGCGAGCGGCGAGTTCCGGTTTGGATGCGTAGAAGCGGCTCGAGTACAGCGTCACCATCTCCATCATCAACACATCCACGCAACTCTCTGCGACTTCTCGACCCATTCTTTCCGATTTCTAATCTCCCTTTCCCCGGTTCTAAGTTGAGCGAGGAGATCTGGGAAATATTTCTTAGGAATATTATTTAGAGGCTCAGATGTTTTGACATCAGAGAAGATAATCGTTTTTTTCTAATCAGAAACTGCTTATAGTTTGTAAACTATATATACACTACAGTAAGTATTGACGATAAATAATAATAAAATTGAAGGTGCGTAGGGTAATACTACTACCCTATCAAAACATGGAAACTTGGAAAGGTTTTACAAAATTTATCGATAAATTGAGAGTTGAATATCACAGATTAATAAATTTTTAAGAATAAATTCATTATTAAAACAAATGATTTTACAAAAAACAATTTGAACTTTTACAATTCTATCAGTTAGTTTTCATATACATGAAAAAAAAGGATCACTGAACCTTTGCATAGAAGAAGTATCAAGCTCTTCAGCTTCAGTAAAAAGCATTTGACCTGAACTGATGCTCAAACTTGGTTTGGATCTAGTTGCCGGAATCCCATCTTTTCTACTTTTGATCTACTAATTGAGTTGCTGTGTGGGGGGAAGCAGGACTGCGAAATGGACGAGTGCTGAAATGAGGAATTAATGAACAAAGTCCCAGTCGATTTCTACTCTTTATTGATCATTAATGTATTACATACATTGTTTCACTTTGCATAATACAGACTGTCGCATAGCTTGTTTATCAAATGGGTTACTACAAGCGACATGTACAGTTTCAAAGCTCAAAAGTATCAGGTACATGTGGGGACCACCATTTCCAACTATCAAAACCCATGACCTTTCCACAATTATCTCGAGGAGCAAAGAGATTGTATTTGGGCTTGTTTACTGTATCCAGCTCAAGAAAAACCATAATGTATCTCAAATAAGAGCACATTCCTGTATAGTCTTCCAACTAGTAGTATTTAGTATTTACAACCATAAGCCATAGAAATTAATATAATAGGACACCATTCAAGAAGAACCATATACCATCTTATTTAGCAAATATAAACAGAACTGATAACAGTGATAACTCGAAATAAATAAGGAACGGATAGAAAAGAGTTATTATTATTCCAGAATCAGCTCTTCACACAAAATGACATGGAATTTGCCAAGTACATGAGCTCCTTGCAGTTTCTCTTGCGGGGGCTTATAATTATGGGGCACTACAAAAAATCACGAGCCATCTTCCTACAACTACATAATTACATTCTCCGAGGAAAGTAAACCTCTAATATACAACATTGTTTCTATTTGAATATCTCATTCGGGACTGCTTGCACTCGGTTTGACACAGCCTCTATCATCTTTGATTGCCAATGCTTCTAAAATAACGTTAACAGTCAACAGTCAGATGGTCGCAATTTTGGGCCTGAGCTTTAATAGCTGATCCGTGAAGGACGAAACACAGTACAATAATCATCGGAAGAGTTCTGGAAAAGACCACATTATGAATTTCGCAAAAATGTCAGTCTCAAGGAACTCAATGTGAGCAGCTCGGCCAATAAAGGTGTTCAAGTTCTTCGCCTGACTTGACTGGTCGAAGTTCACATCACATCTCATTAAAAGACGGTTTTCTGATGATGGGGCCCGTATCTGATCTAGACAGTTGTTGAGCATTTCGAGAAATACTTGTGCCTTCTTTGATTGATCACTAGCTGATGCTTGGCATAGCTCGATTCTAGCTGAGTGATAAGGGACGTACCCATCCTGTTGGGGAAAGCAACTAAGTGAACATGAAGTTGTTTTTATTCTAGAGATATACAAACTAGATGGTTTCAGTATTGAGGTTCATAATTGCAAGCATATAGTTACATGAGAAGATAAGATAATAAAACCTTTAAAACTAGGATGAGGAAATTCCCTCTTTTTTAAGATTAAATGCTATTTATGATCAGGAGATCATCCTGCTAGTCTGGAAAATAAAACAATTAGAACGCCAAACTAGGAAGAAAAAAAAAGATAGAAGGACAGGGAAATTATTTTTACAGAACTTTAATTTAACAAGGAAAAAAAAAAGATTGCTTAAGAATTTTCTTAAGGTTAGCATGCAAAACTCTTTGAGGCGATAGTAACTCTTGATGGTTAGTGTAGTGGTGATAGTAACACGCACTTGAGGTGAGTAGAGATGCAAAATTCAAAGGTGACCAAACGAGGCCATGGCCCAAAGGTCCATGTTTGATGCTCATTTTCACTAAAGAATTGCAAGCCTCTCTTCAAAGAAGATACCAAGAGAGCAATCTTTTTTTCAGAAAAAGAGGAGACGGGAGAGGAAAGGCTGATCTTTTTTTAATAGTAGGAAGGGAAAAATCTTACAAACAGGTAAAACATATTTCACATGAAAAACTACCTGCGGTGAGGATAACAGGATGATGTTTTTGAAGTTCTCCAATGTCTTCTGCTGCAAAAAGGGAAAAAATGAAGAAAGAAGTGTAAGAATAACTGCCTGCGGAGCAGAAAAAATTTAAATTTAATATGCCTATGGAGGTCTATGTAGGTCGCCGGTACATGGAGTTCAACAGTAGTAATTTTGCCAATTATTACTATCATAATCAAGGTTGTAAACGGCGTTAGGCGGTGGCGGTTCGGTCAAGGGGTGCCTAGGCGGCGCCTAGGCAGTGCCTAGGCGGTTGAATTTACTTTGCCGATTTAGTTAATTTCAGCCCTTATAATCATGCAATCCAATTGCAAATATTCATCATGTTCTTGAGTAATATGTGTAATTAAAGGGTGTTTATACATTAAAAAAAGCTTCCTCGTGCAATAAAAAAAATAATTGTCCAATTGTAATATGTGCAATATGCCAATATGTGTAATATGTGTAACATGTACTATTGTAATATGTGTAATAGGTGTAATATGTGCAATCCATCACCAATAATACAAAAAAAATTATAAACAATTCCACTACTATTAAAGATCCATACATATTATATATAACAGATTAATAGATTAATAGTAGTTCAATTTTTTTGTGTTATTTTATAGTACTTAAAATTTTAAAATATAGAAAACGCTTGGGTGTTGGACATCAGGCGTCCGCCTGATTAGCGCCACAGATGCCTACTCAACAAGACGGTCGCCTAATCACCTCTAACCGCCTAGACCACCGCCTAATGCAAAGGCGGTTCGTTCTCCTCCATCTGAGCGCCTAGGCGTCCGAGGCGGACGCCATTTAGAACACTGATCATAATTCAAAAAGAAAAATAGACCAGTAAACAGTGCAGAGTAAACATATAAAAGGTCCAACCAAATGAATCATGCATTAGCAAATTTCCCTTTTTTCTTTTGCGCTGAGCGGAAGCCATAGCAGAGTAAATTGAGGTTAGAAAAATCATCAAAATAGAAGGACCACTACCTCTAGCTACCAATAAAATTGCCAAAAACTTATCTAAGAAATATATATTTTATTATATATTATATATAATATATTAAAATATTATTGCCAAACTGTAGTTAGATTACCAAGAAAGACTTAATCAGAAAGAATGAACATTTACTGGCTTAACAAATATTACACAAATTGAAGGTTTAACTTTTAATGTGAGTAATAAATTGACTCTGGATTCTCAAAATGTTGACTAATAACTAATAATACAGAAATTGTCTTGATCTAAGAATAAAAGATATATCAGTCATTGAACTATTCGGCTAAGATAGTAACTATTTACCTTACAGAGTTTGTAAAAGAAGGTATTCTTCATGTCTGGATCATCACTGAAAGTAAGCTGATGAATGACCTGAGTCTGCTTGAGTTTCTTCAAGAGCCACAATCCTGAATTGAAAAGAGAATTTGAACTGTACCAATACCCCAAGTGCGGCCCCGATATTGACAAATATGTATAAAGGTACTTAAGGAAAGGGCTCATCAAAGTATCTGCAATGTTGGACACAGATTTTAAAGTGATATTTGAGCTAGATAAACAGATAGCATAGAGAAACATATACTAGTTATGGGGGATAAAAGGTGACCTGCTAAAGCAGTTCGTATAATGACATTTCCAATGGAATGCCCTACAAAACTAAGCTTTATATCTCTGCAACCTCCGTATTTAGAAAACCTGTCTATCTTCTTTCTAAGGAAAGTAGTGACCTCTTCGGCCAATCTGTTGCCCATTTCTCTGAAATCTCCAGATGTCTTTTCTTCATTACACTCAGACATTAGACATTCGGCTACAGGATCTATCAAGAGCCACTGATTTCGTACTAGTCGTAAATCCAGATGATGCCCCTATATTTGATATATATTTAGGCACAAATTAAGCCATGCTTATACCAAAGATGATGGATAACATTTAACACTATTTCATTAGCTATACTCCATTTGTAACAAGAAAGAAAAACAGCTGAAGCAAGGGTAGCTAAAAGGAATGCAAGCACCAATATAAATAACAAAACTGTCAAGTATTATGCGGTACTGTCAAAAGGGTTTCGTAGCTACTTTGCATCTTGTACTCTAGAATCTGATGGCACTGGAGTTCATAATGAATGGTGTGGATCATCACACGATCCACCAAGTGAGTATAATCAAATATGAGCACTGCTTTTCAAAAAGATACGGACGTGTCATAAGACTCATAACTACTAGATTATTCATACTCTAAAATTTGAACTACTCGGCCTTTTGTACTCTAAAATCTGATGGCGTTGGGAGTTCCGAGTGAACAGTATGGATGATCACCAGATCCACCAAGTGTTACAAATCATAACATATGAACATTGCTCCTCAAAAAGATGTGTGGACATATGAGAGAGAGAGAGAGAGCACTCGTACTTACAAAGAAAATTTTACAGAAAATGGTTGTACTATTTTTTTAAAATTATAAGTCTTTCGTCATCTATAAATGGTGGTGCAGGTCTTGGCACAGGCTATTTTACATTCATCCCTAAATAATACTCCCTTTGTTTCAAAATATAAGTCATTCTAGATTTCTACACGCCTATTAAGAAAAAATCTAGGATTGACAAAAAGTACTAACATTCTTGGTTTTTGAAGCTCATAAATGAGCTATCAATTATAAAATGTTCAATTGGCCCTCCTCTATAATTTTACTATTACTCCTTTTATAAAAAAAGATAAGGGTAAAATTGGAAATCTCATTAAAAAGTACTTCACGGACAATAAAGAAAGACAAGACATTTGCCCCGTAGACCTGAAGTGACTTATATTTTGAAACAAAATAAAAAGGCTAGAATGACTTATATTTCGAAACAGAGAGAGTATAATATAAAGGTGCTTCATTACCTTCAAATCCAAGCTTCCTTTCCTTCAAATGAATCTGTTTATTTATTTAGAAACCTCAATATATAATTCAAAATGTTGTTTACACATACCCTTCAGCTTGTTATCCATCAATCACGTGTATGGAGGATAGCATTTGTACTCTCCACTATCACTAATCACATTAAGAATATTAAATTTTCCCTTCTTTAACAATTAATTAAACAACGCAGCATAGCTATATAATTTCAGTTAAGTATGTTACTGCTTATAAGCATAGCTATATAATTTCAGCTAGGTCTGTTTCTACTTATTATGCCCTCGCACACCAAATAAGCAAAGTGACCCACCCAATTCATATCTGCCTCAGTGTTTTTCCCATGCTAGCTTCCTACAGCCCCTCCACCAAAAGCAAATTACTTCAACATGCTCACCAGCCTAAGCTCAACTCTAAGGTTTCTCCAACTGCAACTAAATATAGTAATTACTAGCTCTTATTACATCTTGTTCATACTTAAGTGTTCCAACAATTGTTCATTTCCCCCAAACTTTATATCCCCAACTAAATTATTCTCAAATACTGAACTGGAAGCAGAGTGACATATCTTAATCTTGGAGTTCAGCCAACAAAACATCACAAAATTGCCAATTTTGAGTCACAGTAAAACATAAGTAGTCTAGACCACAAAAATACATCTAAAATGTAGTAAGTTGACAACTCAGTTCAGTGAGGAATGTACCTGAAACCCATGCACAAAGACAACCACCTTTAACAGTCGACCATTTCTTTTAGAGTCAGGTACAACTCTGCCATGATGATTTTCAGGAACACCAACGAAATCATCCTGATCCAAAGATTTAAACGATGAAGTATTCATGGAACCATGCAAGGGGGCACTCATGATATGCTGTTCTACGATAACAACAGGAATATGTGAAGGATCGCTAAAGATCTGCATGTCTTGGATAGATCTGTTATTGATCTGCACAAAAAATTCTTCCTTTTTTAGATATCCAGTACTAACATAGAAAAAGCAAAAGCAAGTCTGAATGTTAGTGATATCTCACTTTCATTTGTGCAATACTTTTCCTGTGCAGTTCAGCACGTGAAATAGCAACTTGCTGCACACATAGAATAGATGTCAGTTAAAAACATGCCAAAATAGTGTTGCAGATTATATGACGCAATGTGAAGTAAATCTATTAATGCTGACAGTGAAACTGGTAAGAAAGATTGAGGCTCAAAAAGAATTACTTCATCATTGATTTTTCGTGAAACAACTTTCCCGAGGGAATTTCGATGAGAAGAGTCATCAGATGCACTTCTTAGATAGCGATGAGGAATGTCGATCTTCGAATGAACCATCCATATTGACCACTCAGTCTTTCTATCTACAGCCCAAGCATCACATAGATATGCAATGATCTTCATTCTGTTAATCCTAGAGAGCAGAGAAAAAAACGTTTATGCACACTGTTGCAACTAAATAGAAACTCAAATACCTTCATCAGATCTTACTTGTTGTAAACACATACTTGTTATATAAGAATTTCATGAACAATATCCAAATTGACAAATTAACATCAACAAGATGAACAGCCCATAGGCAAAATATATATGTGTGTGTGTGTGTGTGTGTGTGTTTCAACTCATAGTGTAAATAATTGCAGCCCAAGGCAAGCAATACTAATTAAAACTATTTTGTCATTTCTCAAACGGCCATATATATGTCAATGTCTTTTTTAAGGTTAAAATAGATCCTGAAATTTTGTTGGAAAAGTCAAACATCAGCTCCAAGGTGATGTCTATGCCACACAAATTGATCATATATGTGGTCTAATCATATAATGGAAGTGAAGTTGTACAGCCATCGCAGGTGTATACTATGCCTTGCAAAAGGGCAAAACCAAAAGGAAATATTTTCATTTGGAATAAGCCAGTGGATATGCTACAAACTGTTTCTAAGATTAAGAACAGTTCTGCTTATAGCGACTCTTAGTTTATCGATCTCTTCAAGAGAAATATTACAACATAATGTTTTTCTAACATCAGCAAGCAAGGAACTCCTGTGTCATAATTTTAAAAAGTAGAAAACTCTTTCCAGTGGTTGGCAGAACTACAAAAAAGGAATTCAAGCATGGAAAAGATAAAAGTTGTAAGAGACAGAGAGAGATATGCAACCACCTATGAAACTTCAGAAAGACATTCCATATAAACGAAAGTTGGGTGCCCACAGAGAAAAACACATTCAAGAGTTCCTCCTTAGATAGGGAATATAGAATGATATCATTCCCAACCTCAATGGTATCATTTGATTTCTGCATAAGCAAAGAAAAGGCAATGCTTACAAATTCTATATTATACAAATTTACGCAAAGAATGAAATTTTTCAGCACAAGTACCTCTAGAATATTATGCAGCATGCCAGCTAATTCACCAACTCCCTTCTTCCTAGAAAAGTCAGCGGCAGATGAGTCAGCACTCAAAGCAGCACTTGTAAATTCAAATCTACCAAGATTTAAGTCAGCAGCAGCTAACTCATCAATTGCCTCGCCAATTGATTGACTGATCTTGCTAAGTTCCTCAAGGAGTAGCGCTCGAGATAACAGTAATGACTTGACAAGTTCAATCGCTCTTGAACTCAATGCCTTTATAGAAAACATCAGTGTTAAATTAAGATATACAAAGTGGCAGGTTGATTGGAGAGCACTAGCCTAGAAGATATTATAGAAGATATTACAGATACGAGACACAGTTGTGATTTTACTCCAGGCCTTTACAGTGAAAGCAAAGAGACTTCACTTGCAACGCAATGACATCCATGCTTTATTCATACTGACCATAATTTTCCAATTTTTGTGAAGTGGAAAGCATGTGAAGACTCATTTTGCAATTTTGCCATCCACACAACTTAGGCATCATGATTTGGAAAAGAAAACGAGGATGTGAAATGGTGACCCAGACCAGTTTGAATTAGAAACAATACTCATGGAATTGACAACGTAAAAAGATCACACAAAACTGAAAATATGCACATGACCATAAATATCAAGCCTCTACCCAGTAACGCGAGTATTTGTTAGGGGTACAATAGCTCCGATCCTATAAGATCGACTTGTGAATCCAATAAGATTTTATAGGGTCCACTTGGGGATCCAAACCTACTATAAAAAATTGAAGGATCCACACGGGGATCCTTTCATCCAAACCCATTTAAGTTTCAGAGTCGGGTTCCGGTTTCAGATATCTTTAATTCAGTTTTTTTCAATCTTGATGAATTTTTTCAGTGTTCTAAAAACCAGCCTAGGCAACCGCCTAGGCGCTAGGCGGCCCTACAACGCCTCGCCTAGGGGCTAGGCGTTTAAGAAAATCGGTTAATGGTTCTAGGCGGTTAAAAGCGGGTCTAAGTGGCACGTAATCGGTGTAAGCGGGTCTAGGCGGGCTAGACCCGCTTATGACTTAATTATTAAAAAAAAAAAGGACCCGACTTATTCCAACCCAACCCGCTCTAATACACTCAAACCCCTAAAACTTTTCTTTCTCCTCTAAATCCCCTGTAAAAAATAAACCCAAATCAATTCTATTCTCTAAATCCCTAATTCCTCTTCTCTAAAACCCCCGAATCACTTCCTCTGCCTCCCTCCTCGCAGACGGAGGCTCGCAGTCGTCAACACAACCTCCTTTGCCTCCTTCCTCGCATTCGCAGCTCTCACTCACTCTGTCACTCAGTCGTCAAAACCTCCTCCTCCACATTCCTCCTTGCAGTTGCAGCTCGCTTCAACTTCAACCGACGTCAATACAACCTCCCTCTCATCTCTTCAGCTTCAAATTCAAGTCGTCAACACAACCACACACTGTCTCCCGCCTTGCTTCACCTCCGACGTCAACACTACGTCCTCCTCTTCTCTCTCAAACTTCTCCTGACGCAACCCTCCCCATCCCCCGACTCAAGCCTCCCGCTTCCCCACACTGTTTTCTTCCATTACTGATCTTCGTCATAGATTAATACTAGTCTAATAGATGAGTATAGGACTATACAAAAAAAGAAAAAGACTAATAATAATACACCGATTCGATTTTGTAAAGCTCACCCTGCAATTGCAAGGAGAAATATCAAGACTAAGAATTGGTAACAACAAAACAAAACAAAATGATAAAATATATAAATAATACCGCGTAGGGCCTAGCCGCTTAAGCTCCGCTTACAAGGCCTAGGCGCTAGGCACTCATCGGCCGCCCGACTACCGCTTGGCGACTTTTAGAACATTGAATTTTTTTACTATTTCTATAAACCTAATTAATAATAAGTTTCTCCCTGCATAATGAGATAAACATATCGATGTAAACTTAATCCTAAGTAGAGAATTTCCAAGAATTTTAAAAAATTAAGTTTACCAACACGTAATGCAGATTAAGTTAAAAATTATAACTATTAATTGGTTTGATGAATTTTCAAGATATGAAATAGTTTCGCAAGCCCAATTAAAGATTTAATCCTAACAATCAACAAATATACCTATGTGCGATTAGCAAGTAAGATAGTCAATAACGATTCGTACCCTACTTAGCAAGTGGAAGCATACACACTCAAGATTTGTGGACGACAGTAAATTTGGATAATAATTTAGAGATGATAAAGCAGTATCACAAATATTTGAGAAGTGGAAAGAATTTACCAGGGTTGCAAATCGGGGTTGCAGTGGTGGAAGACGATCGGGGACGTTGGCGGTCGTCGAAGGAGGCAGCAAGTGGCTGCACCGGGATCTGAAGGAGGCGCAGCAAGTGGGGCATCGGGATCTGAAGGAGGAGCGGCAAGGGGGCGTCGGGATGGTTGATAGAAGGGGTTGGTCGGTAGTGAAGGAAGGTGGCGAGGAATTGGGGGTGAAGGCGTCGGTGGTGGAAGATAGGGGATCTCGACGACGGCGAGGGAGTCAACGGTAGGGCAATTGGGGAGGGGCTAGGGTTTCGATGGCGAGGAGAGATGGCAGTCAAGCGATGGGTGGTCGAAGGTGGTGCTCGACAGCGGAGGTGGCAGCGGTGGCGAGGAGTGTCGGGGTGTTCGGGATGAAGGACGACGGTGGCGCAAGGTGGACGGGAATTGGGTTTGGGATCAAATCAGAGGGAGGAGAAGAGAGGGGATTTTGGATAACGATTTGGGGATTTGAGTAAAGTTTTAGAGTTTATCACAAACCCTAATACTTTCTTAGGATTTCTCACAAACCCTAATATTCTCTCAATTGTCTCACACAAAAAGGGATGATGAGCAAAAAATCAATCACAATAATTTTTTTAATCAAGAATAGCATAACTTCTCATTATTCTCAAGGCCTATATATAGGCTCCAAACAAATCTTGATACAAATTTCAAAAATATTCTAATACATAAAAGAAATGGTGCAAATTGTAAAACTACTACATATGGCTATAATTGTCAAAATAAATATGAATACAGAAATAAAAATCTAGGCTAATTGAACAGCAATCCCAGACGATGCCTGCGCTGATAGAAGTGCATGATCGTCTTGAACCGATGTCCTGATCATTCTCCCTGAGTGGGAGAGGGCTCGACCCACTTGAGTCAAAACCAGTCCTGTCATAGTGCTCCAAAAAGTCTGGATCCAAGCGTTGGAGCTCTTCACGATCTATCCAAGTATCCTCCGACTCCGACTTGTTTTTCCATCTTACCAAATACCTATGAATATCACCATCTCTAGTAGAAATTATCTGATCATCTAAAATATTATCCGATTTTTATGTCGGTGGATTAATAATATCAGGTAGTGGGGATAATGTGGGAGTCTCACCAATAGGCTGCAGGGTAGGCTCATCTATAAGAGGATTTCTAGGGCTAAATTATGGCCCTTCATAGGATACTAGATCATCAATATTGAAAGTCTCACTTATGCCAAAACCTTCAAGAATGTCAACGACATAGGCATTATCATTGATTTTATGAAGAATTTTAAATGGACCTGCAGCACGTGCACTCAATTTCTTAACGGATCCAGCTGAAAACCGTTCCGGACGAATCCGAACCATCACTTCGTCACCTACATTAAAGATTTTAAATTTTCTTCTAATATCTGCTCTTAGCTTGTAGTTAAAGATTTTTTCTCATAAATTTTCTTGGAAAATTCTCTAAGCAAGTCATGAATGCAGGATGCAAATGTAGATGCAGTCTTTGAGACTCTATAATGCTCTAACATGGGGGCAAGATCTATGGGTTGCCTATGGATAACCATGTACAACTTCAAGTGGACTCATGCCGGTGGACCTATTCTTAGATGTGTTATAGGCAAATTTAGCAACAGTTAATTTTAAGTCACAAGTTCCTAAGTTCTCTCCCACAAGAGTACGCAAGAGATTGCCAAGACTCCGATTGACAACCTCAATCTTTCCATCAGTCTGTGGATAGAATGCTGATAAGAACTTCAATTTCGTGCCCATTTCGTGTCATAGGATCTTCCAAAAGTAACTTGTGAATTTCACATCCCTATCACACAATGGTTTTTGGCAACCCATTTAGCTTCACAATATTATCAAAAGAAGATCCGAGCTACACGAGATGCATCGAAAGTCTTCGAGCATGGGAGGAAGTGGACCATTTTAGAAAAACGGTTCACAACGACCAGAATGGAATCATGTTTCTTTTGTGTTTTCGGTAAGCCGAACACAAAATCCATGCTGACATCTTCTCAAAGGCGACTGGGAATAGGTAAAGGAGTATACAAGCATGTGTTATGTTTTTGTTGTTTGGCGAGTTGACAAATATGATACCTGTTAACAAGTCTCGCAACATCTCTCTTTAGTTTAGGCCAGTAAAACCTATGTTCCACAGCATCAATGGTCTTGCTATGCCCGAAGTGTCCAGCAAGGCCACCATAGTGCAATTCTCAAACAAGATACTCTCGTAGTGATGTACTAAGAATGCACAGTTTGGAACGATCAAAGAGATGGTCATCTTTCAAAAAATAATCATCTATTACTCGAGTGATGCCATCCTTCAAAGAGGTGTAGATCTTATGAAAATCTGAGTACAAGGCATACTCATCTTTTAATCTCTCAAAACCAATAATTTCAGTGCGCAATGTAGATAAGATCATGTGACAACGACTTAGCGCATCCGCAGCCTTACTATCAATCTCATTCTTATGCCTAATGGTATACGAATATTGTTGTAGGAACTCTACCCATCGAGCATTATCTCGGATTCAACTTTTGTTGAGAGTTAAGAAATCTTAAGGTCTCATGGTCTGAGAAAATGACGAATTCTTGCGGCAGAAGGTAATGTCGCCAATAGCAAAGTGACTGAATGACCGCATAGAATTCCTTGTCATAAGTAGAGTATTTTTGTTTTGCTTCATTCAGCTTTTCGCTGAAATAAGCAACAGGTTGACTCTTGACTGAGGACTCCACCTATACCAATACCAAAAGCACCGCACGTTACTTCGAAGACTTTAGTGAAATCATGCAACCTCATGACAAGTGTCTGAGTCATTTTTTTCTTGATCTCTTCGAAGGCTTTTGTGGCTTCTATCGACCAGACGAACTCACCTTTCTTCAAACAGTCGGTTATCGAAGTCTTGATTGTGCTAAATCCTTGCACAAACCGACGATAAAATGTGGCAAGACCATGAAAACTCCACACATCACGAATGTTGGGGGGCTCAGGCCACTCAGTAATAGCTCGTATCTTTTCTGGGTCAGCGAATACTCTGTCAGAAACAATAAATCCCAGAAAGATAATCTGATCGGAAAGGCAGGTACATTTAGTATGATTAGCATAAAGTTGTTCCTTCCTCAAAACACCGCAGACCTATCTCAAATGGTCAAAATATTGCCCAACGGATTGGCTGTAAATGACAATATCATCAAAGTACACCACAAGAAACTTGTCCATAAAAGGACGGAGTACTTGCGTCGTGATTCTCATAAACGTGCTCGGGGCATTCGTCATTCCAAACGGAATGACCATCCATTCGTACAGGCCATCCTTCGTCTTGAATACGATCTTCCATTCATCACCAGGACGAACTCGTATTTGGTGGTAGTCACTTTTAAGATCAATCTTGAAAAAGATTATGGCACCAGACATCATGTCCAACATTTCATCCAAACGAGAAATGACATCAAACCACACGAAATAGTGGTCTATAGCACGTATCCAATCAAGATATGCTTGGAGTTCCATGTGGCCTTCGAAGTAGGGAATGTCAGCCTTAACGTTCTTCTTGTATTGTTCGTCAGGGTCACGATATTGACGTCGGCATCCACGATCATTCCCTTAAGGAATCTAACGATTAGCATGAAGATCCAGGGCAACAGTTTGATTCAATTCCACTTTCTCAAGCCTCTGATTGATATTGGCAAGAGTTGCTTGAATGACAGCGAGGGTAGTGGAAATATCAAAGTTGTCTATTTCAGTACGAGCAGGGGCTCGTTGAAATCTAGGGTTCCTGGTTGGGTGGTTGGGGAGGGACAAGAAAAGCGCTTCAGGATCTGTGATGGTGCTGCGAAGACACATTCACCGAAGACGGCAAACTAGGGATCGTGGGGACGTGTGTGCTAGAAATTTGGGAAGCGTGTCCTAAATGCACCTAAGAATATTTTTTTAATGAACTAAAAGTGTTGAATGCAATTAATTCCTAAATGAATGCAAAAACTACAGCTAAATGATGCAAGAACTAGGATTTTTAAAAAAACCATCGCTCGAATACCAAAATAATGTAAACTTAATCCTAAGTAGAGAATTTCCAAGAATTTTAAAAGATTAAGTTTACCAATACGTAATGCGGATTAAGTTAGAAATTTTAACTATTACTTGGTTTGATGGATTTTCAATATATAAAATAGTTTCACAAGCCAAATTAAAGATTTAATCCTAACAATCAACAAATATACCTATGTGCGATTAGCAAGATAGTCAATAACGATTTGTACCTTACTTAGCAAGTGGAAGCACACACAATCAAGATTTGTGGACGACAGTAAATTTAGATAATAATTTGGTGATGATAAAGCAGTATCACAAATATTTGAGAAGTGGAAAGAATTTACTGGGGTTGCAAATAGGGGTTGCAGTGGTGGAAGACGATCGAGGAAATTGGCGGTCGTCGAGGGAGGCAGCAAGTGATTGCACCGGGATCTGAAGGAAGCGCAACAAGTGGGGCGTCGGGATCTAAAGGAGCGGCAAGTGGGGGGCGTCAGGATCTGAAGGAGGAGCGGCAAGGGGGCATCGGGATAGTTGATAAAGGGGGTTGGTCGGTGGTGAAGGAAGGCGGCGAGGAAGTTGGGGGTAAAGGTGGAAGATGGGGGGTCTCGACGACGGCGAGGGAGTCGACGGTGGGGCCATTGGGGAGGGGCTAGGGTTTCGATGGCGAGGAGAGATGGCAGTCGAGGCAATGGGTGGTCGAAGGTGGTGCTCGACAGCAGAGGTGGCAGCAGTGGCGAGGAGTGTCGGGGTGTTCGGGATGGAGGGTGACGGTGGTGCATGGTGGACGGGGGATGGGTTCGGGATCGAAGCAGAGGGAGAAGAAGTGAGGGGTTAGGCTAGGGTCTAATTAATTAGGGTTAGGATTTGGGGATTTGGATAGCGATTTCGGGATTTGGGTATAGTTTGAGTTTATCACAAACCCTAATACTTATTTAGGATTTCTCACAAACCCTAATATTCTCTCAATTGTCTCACAAAAAAGATGGATGAAGAGCAAAAATTCAATCACAATAATTTTTTTAATCAAGAATACCATAACTTCTCATTATTCTCAAGACCTATATATAAGCTTAAAACAAATCTTGATACAAATCTCAAAAATATTTTAATGCATAAAAAAAGTGCAAATCGTAAAACTACTACATATGGATATAATTGCCAAAACAGATATTAATATTGAAATAAAAATCTAGGCTAATTGAACAGCCATCTCAGACGATGCCTGCGATGATAGACGCGTCCGAATCGTCTTGAACCGATATCCTCATCACATATAATAAAAATTGTATTACCAGAAAATAATCTCATCTCAATAGCTAAGCACAAATCGTTCATTTCTTTAATAAAAGGAAATGCGAATTTTATCGTTGTGTATAAGCATGTCCGTATTGCCTAATTCATAGTATCCATTTCTACTGGCTTCACAGAAAAATAAACAAAATATCTGAGTATTAGAATCCATACAAATTTTGGAATGTACATCTACTTCATTAATTTTTCATTATTGTGCAACTGCCACTATGCTAGTGGCAAGCCTCCTTGCTAGTGAGCAAGAGGTGCGGGGATCGAGCCCCGCTTACACCCCAAAAAAACAAAAAAAAGTATTATTGTCATGCACTCAACAATATATGTGTGGTGGGTGTGGCTATGGCCTTGTACAACAACAACAACAACAACCAAAAAGAAAAAGAAAAAGGAAAAAAAAAGAAAAAGAACAGAACATAAAATAAAATAGTAACTGTCATGCACTAAACAAAATATATATTTAGATATATGAGAAAACGGTGTGTCCTATGGCATAGGACATTTTCCTCCTATGGCACCTAAAAATCCTACCACCTCCTAAATGCATGATATGGTCTTATGAGTGTTCGCGTGTGAGTATATATGTATGGAGATGATCATGTGAGTCCCTACCACTCTTATTTTGACACATCATATGTTAGCCTATTAATACGAACCCCCCATGAAAAATCCAAACCCTTCATCTTGTTCTATATGCTTACAATAGCCTAAGGGTGTAAAAACAAGGTATTTGACATTCGTTAGCCCATCCATCATGCCGATAGAAAGGGAAAAAAATCAGCCATACAATTTTGTCACGTTGTAAAACATAAACAAATTAACTTCAACTAACTTGATTTTACACCCTTAGACTATCTTAGGCAGGTAGAACAAGATAAACGGTTAGGATTTCTCATGGGGGGGGGGGGGGGGGGGGGGTCATATCAATGGGCTTACATACGAGGCCTCAAAATAAGGGGAGAGGTATACATACATATATGAGATTATGGAGGTAAAGTGCCACCCTACCTAAGAACCATACACATTTTGTCACATTTAAAAGAAATAAAAAAGAAAAATATGATCTATGCCATTGAAGATGATCTTCATATCATTAAATATAAGAGAATGCAAAATCACTAGACTTGCACATGTTTTGCTCATGCATTATGTGGTCTCATCTGTTCTATTGCAGAAAAACAATTCATTTTGCAATCATGTGACGGATGAGCAAAACATGTGCAAATCATGTGATTCTGCTTCACGCCATGCATAATCAAATGAAGATCATTTTCAACGGCATGGACTGTTCATCATGTTTTTTATGCCTATGTATGTGTAAAAATAATTAAGTGGTTTGGAGGTCTTTTACTTCTGCATAATGCGGTCCAATTTGCGAACAGTTTGTTATACTATTGAAATCGTTCATTTTGCAACCAGATGATGTATGTGAAAATGACCTCCAAATGCCTTTAGTCATGTGCACATACATCATCTGGTTGCAAAATGAACGATTTCATTAGTATAACAAAGTGTCCAAAAATTGGACTCCATTATGCATAGGGAAAAAAACCTACCAAACCACTTAATTATTTTTACACATACATATTTTAGCATAAAAAACATGAACTGTGTGGATCTTCCATCGAAGGCCACCTAAGTGATTCTAATCTCCTACAAATATGAGGCTCTCTCTCTCTTTATATATATATATATATATATATATATATATATATATATATATATATATGCTAAATTACAAGAAGCTACCCTAAACTTTAAGGGGTTTTTTAGCCTGCATGTGCTTTATTATGCGTAACCCCCAAAACTCTGTTTTTTATTCACATGAAACTACCCCGCCATTAAAGGCTCGTTAGTACGCTATCTACGCATATTGCACGGGCAGGGCTTCTGAATGACGAAAATACCCCTCTCGAGAAAAAAAACTTGTCTCTTTCAAAATGCACCAAAAAGTAAAAAGAAACACCAATCTCAATGCATATTCCATGGTTATAAAAGTGTTAAATCTACTTTTAAATTATATATATATATATATGACTCTTCAAGAAAGCATTGTGCTCTCAAGGCCTTGGAAAGCACTAATTGAGAACACATTGATATAAACCCCCTACAAAAAATCTGAACCATTCATCTTGTTCTACATGCCTAACATAGCCAGAGCATGTGAAATCAAGTTATTTGACATATCTTTGCCCATCCATCATGTCAGTAGAAAAATAAAGAATTTTCAATCATACAATTTATAACATTGTAAAACATAAAGAAATGAACTTCAAATAACATGATTTACATGCAAAGGCTAAGAAAGGCATGTAGAAGCATAGAACAATATGAATGGTTCTAATTTTCTATAGGGGGTTAGTACCAATGGTTTCTCAATTAGTCTTCTCTTGAAGACACCCCTATGTATATATATTATATATAGGGCTATATCCGGTAAGAACTGAGAACTCCTTCGGTGAGAACAACGTGAGAACTTTTTTTTGGGATATTACTTGAAAAATCCAAACCATTCATTTTGATCTACATGTCTAAATTAGTCTAAGAATTTGAGATCAAGTGATTTGACATTTGTTTGTCTATACAATTTAGTGTTACAAATTGTATGGCCAAAAATCGTTAATTTTTATAGTGGCATAATGGATGGAGAAATGAATTTCAAATCACTTGATTTTATATTTCTAGACTAATTTAGTGATTCTAATTAATGTGAACGGTTCGGATCATCCATATGATGGCTATGCAAGAAGTTCTTACGAAGCTTATCATGAGAACGACACACACACACACACATAAATATATTAAAAGGATCCTAGAGGGACCCTCTAGGAAAATCACCATGAGGTAAGCTGACATGGCATACCTTTATAGGTTTGCACCACCAAATTTGTATAATACCCCCTCCATTTAATAAGGACAATTTGGTAAAATGTAGTTGTCCCAACTAATAAATGCATGTCACGTCAGCTCTAGGATCCTTTTACACACGCACACACATATAGAGAGAGAAAGCGCGAGAAAGAGAGATAAAGTCCCCTTCCGTTGTGCACTCGGCCCTTTGGCCTTCGTATTGATGATCCGAACCGTTCACATTGATCTACACATCTAAATATATAAAATCAAGTCATTTGAAATTCATTTGCCCATACATTGAAGAGTTACAAAATTGTATGGCATGACGGATGGACAAATGAATTTCAAATTACTTGATTTTACATATTTAGACTAATTTAGACGTGTAGATCAATGTGAATGGTTCGGATTGTCGATACAAAGACCAAAAGGCGGCGAGTGCACAACGAAAGGTTTATATATATATATATATATATATATGAAACTCATTTGCTCATGCATTGAAGTGTTACAATGTATAGCTGAATATCGTTTTTTTTATAATGACATGATGGATGGACAAATGAATTTCAAATAACTTGATTTTACATATTTGGAGTAATTTAGATGTGTAGATCAATGTGAACGATTTGGATCGTTGATACAAAGGCCAAAAGGCCGAGTGCACACGGAAGCAAGTGCACAACGAAAGGTTTATATATATATATATATATATATATATATATATATATATATATATATATATATATATATATATATAGAAAGAGAGAGAGATAAAGGGAGAGAGAGAGAGAGAAAAGTTAGCCTCATATTTGCATGAGATTTTCTCATACAAAGTGAGGAGTCAAAACAAGAACCCTTGGATTATAGGTTTGTTAAAGAACATCTTGATTCATCTTGGTGTTAAGATTCTCTACTACAATTTACAAATGAATCCTTTGATCAAACCTATAATCTAAGTGTTCTTGTTTTGACACATCACTTCATATGAGAAAAATTTCTAATACAAATATGATGCACACTTTTCTCATATATATAGGGAAGCGATCGGGTGAGAACCATTCGCACGAAAGCTTCTTGTGAACTTCATGCATAGTCATCACATGGTTGATGTGCACCATTCACATTGATTACCATGACTAAATTAGTTAAGAAACGAAAAATCAAGTCATTTGGAATTCATTTGTCCACGCATCAAGTCATTATAAAAATAACGATAATCAATCAAAAAAAATAAACACTTCAATGTATGGAAAAATGAATCTCAAGTGACTTGATCTCTCATAAAAAATTGTCTAATCATATAAAATTATCATATATGTTCACTAAATTATGTGATTAGGTTACATATTCATTACCAGATAAGTAGAATCAATTAAATATCAAGCCATATTATATTCACATTTGTTTTTTTAAAAGAGACAAATAAAATGCACAACTCTGTTCCACCACACCCAATGTGACCAGGACTTGGTTCGGTTTACTACCATAAAAAATTAATACAAGTTTAGCGGTTAACTTCATTCTATGAAGGATGAAAATGTTTACCAGCAGTGGCCAAGAACTGAGAAGTGTAAGAGCATCCACAGTCGTTTGCTATAATTCCTATTTTCTCATAATTTGAGAAAAATTTGAGAATTGAGGCTCTGCAATCGTTTGCTATTTTCTCAAAAAATAGCAAACGATGCACAGTGACTTCTCATATATGACAAGTGGAGAAGCGAATATAGAAAAATAGAGGACGAAACATGATGTGTCGTTCCAAAGATAAAATAATTTTTTATTATAAGCGGACGGGACAAGTTGTCTCGTCCCGTAAAATTTTTTTTTTTTTTTTAAATGGGTCGGACGATACAAGATGTATCGTCCTTCCCCATTTTAAAAAAAAATATGGCATTAACCTCCAACGGGACATGATGTCCCGTTTGATCACAAATTGTGATCGGCCGGGACATGAGGTCCCGTCCGAGGTCCAATTTTTTTTTTTTTTTCCCTTTTGTTTTTTGTTTCCCACTTTAATCCCCAAAAAGAAGCCACCCACATCATGTCCCCATACAATATTCCCACGCCACCCACATCATGTCCCCATACAATAATCCCCAAAAAGAAGCCATCCAATAAGGACGGGACATCATGTCCCGTTCTAATATTTTTTTTTTTTTTAAATTCTTTGCGGACGAGACACCTTGTCTCGGCCCGCTTAAAAACAAAATGAACCGACGTTACATGATGTCTCGTCGCAGGTAGTTTTCGAAATTTTTTTAAAGCGACGATACAAGGTGTTTCGTCTTACCGATTTTTTTTAAGGGACGATACATCTTGTATCGTCCCACACAAAAATAAGAAAATTTTGAGAAATTACCATTGCAGACGATGCAATCTGTTCTATTTCTATTCTTTTCATTTTGCCAAAATATAGCAATTGCCATTGTGGATGCTCTAACTACGCAATCTTTACAAGTATAACAAATTGAAGCCGTATGAGAATATGGGTATCATACAGTTGCAAGACTCTACATGGTGTGAGTTAAGACATCCCTTTAGCATAATATGTCATATAATCGTCCTAAAATCTATATAGAACCAAAAAACTATAAGAGATAGGAGTATGAGATAACACATACTCGGTCGGATTCATGAAGATGTTTCCCGCCCGCAACGTGAGGCTTGCTAAAATATTTAATGATGGAAATCAAGTTAAAATTAAACACATAAGAATTTTCTTGTAAACAGGTAATTCACCATAAATACTGAACTGGTCACAAACCTGGATACCTTCTTTGAAGGTGTTGAGGTGCCAGCTTTAAGAAGGGTAATGTGTATGGTTAAATCAACCAGCACTGCATGAAACACATCAAAATGGACAGGGCAATATGAATGCAAACCCAAAAGTGCTTTGGGAGGAATACGGAACTCGTGGATTGCAGCAACGTATGCATCAAGAGAAGCCTCCATGTCAAGGCTGTGATATGAATGGAAAATATTCAGTTGTGATTTTACCATATGTTTAATTTTGCGAACTACATGAATCGTCTTCAAAAAACAAGAGTAAAACAAAATTCACATACAAGTAAGATCAGTGTAAGACCATGATTGTCCACTCACCCATTTTCCGGTATAGGAGAGTACAAAAGCTCAAATTTTAGTATTACTGCTGAAGTGGCTGGCTTCTGGAAATTTGACAAACATTTATATTAAAAATCCCTATGGAGGAAGTGAAAACACTTTACAGCAAAATTAAATTACAACTTTTACGTGCTAACCTCATGTTGCCCAAGATTTAAATTAAACGAGACCATAACTGACAAAAGAACATCCTGCCTAGCATATTTGATTCTGAAGGGCTGAGTTGAGAAACTTTGTTCAGCATCATCTATCCTCCAAACACCATAAACATCTTCTGAAGATAAATCAGGAGCTGCACAATCCACCTAGCATGTCATTATCTATTAGGTGAAGTTCAACTAACAGTAAAAGTAATAATAATAATTATTTATAGAGGACTAATTAGTATATAACATTGTTCAAGCAAATAAAAGAGGTCCATGTTGCATGGAACAATGGCCACAAAATTATATCAAAACCTTAATGGAGCATGCAGCCACAAATACAAAAACAACAACAAAGCCTTTCTCCTAAAACATATCAACATATGCGGCCCTGTTTTGATGAAAAGACTTGATGGATGAGGAGGATGAAAGATGGTAGATGATAAATGATAGATGTGAAATCTCATAGGTTCGCTAGTGGACATGTCCCTTACACAAACATCAATATGATAGTAACAACAACAGCAACCATTGCCAATAATTGAATATTAGGCATCATTCACCATTCAGAAATACTACAAATTCAAATCCCAGTAGTCAACCATACACATTAAAGAGGAGGAGGGAATCCATAGTTAAACACTATATTGGCATTATTTGATGCAAGTAATCTGAAGAAAGGCTCCATGCATAGCACTGAGAAAGATGCTTGTGAAATGTTGAACAATTGTTTAAAAATTACCAGCCAATTCTGAAAGCTCTCTGTCGTCAACTGGTACAGTAATCATCATAATAGACTTCACTGATGGTGTTCATTGACTCTTATAGAATTAATCCAAAAATAAGCCCACATAATGGTAATAACTCTCAAACTTTTCCGATATAAAAGCTAACAAGGAATAATTTACTGATTTAGTAACATAATCAAAATCTAACAAGGAATAAAGGATTAATTGGAGAACATCAGCAGCAGCAGCAGCTAAGCAATTTTCTCATCAAAATGGAGTTGGCTCTAGAGTAGAGAGAGTGATCCATGTAATAATAGAAAATATTAACAATCAATTATCAACCTACCTGCAGACTTAGTACCAAATTTCATAGCAAATATAAATAAACATTAGGTTAGACATAAAATTCTGTAAAATTATAAATGCATGGGTACATGTACTTCAAATCATGTAAAGTCTCAACCTTAAACAAATTTTAGCATGTTAAAAAAAAAGATGTATGGTGCAGATTGCTTTGAATTCCTGAGAACCATTGATGGCTATGTCTCCTTTCAAATGCATTGTTGTAGTCAGAGGCAACATCAAGTTGGAGCCATCAATGAAGTTAATTAGAAGTTGGAGGTTGAGATCATCACTAATATTGGAATATTCCAAAATTCATGAACTTGTTAGCATTCAATAGATCGATAATGCATATCCACAATTACCAATAGATGTATGTATTAGTCCATCAAGCCGTGAGTAAGGACGTTTTGCAGTTTAAATTCAGTGTTTTTTAACAACCAAATTAATAAATCAAATTTAAGAATTATGCATGTCTTTCCTAATACCTTAGATTAAGTGATGTAAAACATAATCTTAAATAGAGAATTTTCAAGAATCTTAAAAGATTAATTTTACCAACATGTAGTGCGGATCAAAGTTAGAATTTAAACAGTTAATCGGTTTAATGGATTTTCAAGAATTGAATTAAGTTTAACAAGCCCAATTAATAATTCAGTTCTATAATCAATAATTATATTCCTAAGCGTTCTTAGCAAGTAAAAGATGCTATATTGATTCGTACTCTAATTAGGCAAGTAGAACACTTAATCTCAATATTTGTGGTCGACAGTTAAATTAAATAATATAATGGAGATGATAAAGTAGTATAACACAAATATTTGAAAAGTGGAAAGAGTATACCGGGGTTCGAAGAAAGCAGTAATCGGTATCAATAGAAAGAGCGGCTCTAACTTGGCTCAACGGTGGGAGGAAGGCAGCACGGCGGCAGGACCAGCGAGAGGGGGGGTCGCCGACGTGGACAACAGGCGGCCTCGACAGCGGCTCTAGGGTCGACGGGAGACAACAACAAGGCTGTCGACACTAGGGGGTGTTGGTCGTCAAAGGTAGGAGCACCGGAGGATGGGTCGGGATGGGAGGAGGTCGGCGATGGGGTGAGGGGTTCGACGGAGAGGGCGTCAGGAGGCAGAGGAGGAGGAAGGAGGAGACGGTGTTGGCTGTTTGCAGGGGAGAAGATGGCGGTGGCTGGCGTTGGCGGTAGAGGTGAAGACGACGGTGAAGGTCGACGAGGGTGAGGAGGGGTTCGGTCGTGGGTCTTTGGGGTTTCGGGATCCAGAGTAGAGGAAGGTAGGGAATTAATTAGGGTTTTGGTTAAGTTGAGGATTAGGGTTAGGGTTTAGGATTCAAAGTGGATTTGGGAATTTGGGATATTTTTAGAGTTTATCACAAACCCTAAAATTTTATTAGGATTTATCACAAACCCTAATAAGTTGGATCTCAATTATATCACACAAAGGAGAAATGAAGAGCAAAACTTAAGTACTCAACACAATAAATTTTTTAATCAAGAATAGCATGACTTCTCTTTAATCTCAAGACCTATAAATAGGCTCAAAACAAATCTTGATACAAATCTCAAAATATTCTAAAAATCTCAAAAATATTCTAATGCATAAAAGAAAGATTACATATGGCTGTAATTGCCAAAAACAAATATGGTACTGAAATAAAATATTAAACTAAACAAAATAAATGTTATCATTCTCTCTGGGTGGGAGAGAGCTCGACCCTGTCGAATCAAAACCAGTGATCCTGTCAAGGTGCTCCAAAAGATCTAGATCCAGTTACGGGAGCTCCTCACATCACTGCAAGTGTCATCCACCTTCGGCTTGTTCTTCCACCTCACCAAATACTTGTGCATACCATCATCTCTTGTAGAGATTATCTGATCATCTAAAATACTATTCAATTCTTCTGTTGTTGGGTAAATAATATCAAATAAAGTGGTAAATGTGAGAATCTCACCATTAGGCTATAGGGTAGGCTCTATAAGAAAATTTTTAGGTGGAATTTTGAGCCTTCATAGAGTGCTAGATCCTCATTATTTAAAGTCTTACTTATGCCAAAGCTTTTCAGGAAGGTCAACGACATAGGTATTATCATTGATTGTATGAAGAATATTAAATGGGCCTGCAGTACGAATGTTTAAGTTCTTAACGGATCCAGCTGAAAACCGTTCTGAACGAATCTGAACCATCTCTTCGTCACCAACATCAAGAGTTATAAATTTCCTTCTAGTATCTGCTATTAACATGTAGTTAAAATTATTCACGTTAATTTTCTTGAAAATTTCTCTATGCAAGTCATGAATGTGATATGCAACTGTGAGTGCAGACTCTGTGACTCTAGGATGTTCTAACACATGGATAAAATCTATAGGCTGCCAAGTTACTTGGGAAAGAATGGGTGACTCAGGTACACTCAATGGAGGTGACTGAACAGACTGAATACAATTGAGAGACTGGTCATCCCCCTTTTTATCAAAGTCATCGCTTACATTAGGTTCATAGGTAAACTCATTGTCGGGCTCATCAGCAATGACAGCGTTACCCTCTACTATATTGATCCTACTGGGACTGGGACAGATGCCAGCAATATGGTCGTATCCCTTGCATTTATAGCACTTAGTGAGAAGATCAATCTTAGAATAGTCTCTTTCAGTGTTCTTACCCATGTTGTCATTTCTAAGTGAATAGGAATTTGAAGTGTGCTTGCTTGGGTAAGACTTATTGGGGTACTGAGAAGATGAATGTTCAGGTCTAGAGAGATCAGGAAGGATCATTCTAGAAGAATAATCCATTGAATCGCTGGACTTGTAATGGAAACTTACTTTAAGGAAATCCATATCGGGGACAAAAGGGTAGGCTGCCACAACTGAGTCCACATTTCTATGAATTAGCTCGTTCCTAAAGTCGGCTCGTAGTCCAGCTCTGAACCTAGAGAGAGTTTGTTCTTCACTCTCTTTACCTAAGGCATTGCATCGAATAAGGAAGTCATCAAACTTATCAACATATTCTTGCGTGGATTTGCTTCCTTAATAGAGTTGGTTCCACGAATCTAGCAATCAGGTGTGGAACGATAATGGTACAAATCTCTCAGTGAGCTTCTCTTTCATGGCTTCCCAAGTGGCTATGGGTGTCAGGCCTCTACAGGCATGTTCAAGATTGGTCCAGTGTTGTTGAGATTTACCCGTCAATTTCATTGTTCATTGTGTCAGATTTAACCTTCAAGGTTTTGCTCATGCCAAACCACACAGTAGTGGTCCAGGGCACGGATCCAATCGAGATAAGCTTGGGGTTCCATGTGGCGTTCAAAATAGGAAACGTCAGCCTTAACGTTCTTATATTATTCGACAGGGTCACGTTCTTGACATCGATCGTCACGATCATTCTCTTGAAGGATTTGACGATTAGCAAGAAGCTCAGGGGTCACAGTTTGATTTAATTCCACTTTCTCAAGCCTCTGATTGATATTGGCAAGAGTTGCTTAAATGACAGCTAGGGTAGCGAAAATATCAGAGTTGTCCATTTCAAATCGGGGAGGTCTAGAGTTTCTAATTGGGTGGTTAGGGAGGGACAAGAAAGGCTCTTCAGGATCTGTGATGGTGCTGCGAAGACGCATTCACCAACGGTGGAAACTAAGGGTCGTGTCTATGATGAAATTTGGAAAAGAAAAAAAAATGTGTCCTAGATGCAATTGCGTTTTTTTTTTATTTTTTTTATTTAAAATTTTTTAATCTAAAGTGATCTAAAAGAACGAAAGAAAATAAAATAAAAGGACTTTAGACAATCCTAAATGAATGCAAAAAAAAATTAAGACTAAATGATGCAAGAACTAGGATTTTAAAAACCTTCGCTCTGATACCAAAATGATGTAAAACGTAATCCTAAATAGAGAATTTTCAAAAATCTTAAAGGATTAATTTTACCAACATGTAGTGCAGATCAGAGTTAGAATTTAAACAATTAATCGGTTTGATGGATTTTCAAGAATTGAATTAAGTTTAACAAGCCCAATTAATAATTCAGTTCTACAATCAATAATTATATTCCTAAGCGTTCTTAGCAAGTAAAAGATGCAATATTGATTCGTACTCTAATTAGGCAAGTAGAACACTTAAATCTCGATATTTGTGGTCGACGGTTAAATCAAATAATATATTAGAGATGATAAAGTAGTATAACAAAAAAATTTGAAAGGTGTAAAAAGTATACCGAGGTTCGAAGAAAGCAATAATCGGTATCAACAGAAAGAGCGGCTCTGACTTGGCTTGACGGCGGGAGGAAGGCAGCATGGCGGAGGGACCAGCGAGAGGGGGGTCGCCGACATGGACAACAGGCGACGTCGGCGGCGGCTCTGGGGTTGACGGGAGACAGCAACAAGGTTGTCGACGCTGGGGGTGCTGGTCGTCAAAGGTAGGCGCGCCGGAGGATGGGTCGGGAGGGGAGGTCGACAATGGGGTGAGGGATTCGACGGAGAGGGCGTCAGGAGGCAGAGGAGGGGAGGAAGGGGGAGACGGTGGTGGCTGTTTGCAGGGGAGAAGATGACGGTGGCTGGCGGTGGCGGTAGAGGTGACGACGACGGGGAAGGTCGGAGGGGTTCAGTCGTGGATCTTTGGGGTTTCGGGATCCAGAGAAGAATGAGGAAGGTAGGAAATTAATTAGGGTTTTGGTTAAGTTGAGGATTGGGGTTAGTGTTTAGGAATTAAAGTGGATTTGGGGATTTGGGATACTTTTAGAGTTTATCACAAACCCTAAAATTTTATTAGGGTTTATCACAAACCCTAATAAGTTGGATCTCAATTGTATCACACAAAGGAGAGATGAAGAGCAAAACTCAACACAATAATTTTTTAAATCAAGAATAGCATAACTTCTTATTAATCCCAAGGCCTATAAATAGGCTGAAAACAAATCTTGATACAAATCTCAAAATATTCTAAAAATCTCAAAAATATTTTAATGCATAAAAGAAAGATTACATATGGCTATAATTGCCAAAAATAAATATGGTACTGAAATAAAATACTAAACTGAACAGAATAGATATCCTCATCATTAAAACTTGCATCCTTCTCTTTAATATGGATGCAAAAGAATTTGTAATGGGATTGCCGCATTAGCAAATAGTGGCAGTCAAAGAATTTTGTAAGGGAAAATGGTTATCTATTACAGTCAGGTGATACGAATATGTACATATTTAACAAATTGACATGAAGGTCCTATACATTGCTTGGTTGGCTACAAGCATAAGAGTGTATGATGCATAAAGCTAGTTAAATATTTAGATTAGTACCTAACATAAATGCAATAATTAGAATTTCACTCATGTTAAAATAGGTCGCTACATTGGATTTTTCTATAGCCTATTAATGAAACGCTACCAGCCCCTCTCACTTAACTAAGTAAAGATTTAAGAAAATAGTATTTTAATTTTTCTTCTGTTTAATTTGAATTTTAATTGTTGGTGGATTTATCCAATAATGCCAGGCGAAAGCCGAGTTAAATTTTCTTCTTTTTGAATTCCGCAAAAGTGAAGGTCTACATCCCAACTCTTCTTTGAACTTTTACCGGTGACATTCCAGCCTCAGCATGCAATATAAATTTGTGGGCATGTGGAGCAATGAAGAATGTCTTTCATTATTTTCATGAACACATTTGGAGTAGATAAGATTATGATATGGAATGAATAAAGTCTTATTAGCTTTTTATGTACATAAGATTGCTTAAGTTAGACTAATTAAGTATGTATGATATTTTGCACGTGCAATACATGTAATGATGTTCCACCATCAACCATAATACTTCATTTGGAATAATACTAATAACAACAAACATATGTCACTACTTAGAGTCCCAATAAAAGTGCTTAAGTTTCTAGATCAAACACGGACAAATATTGATGACGGTCTTACTACTTTGTTTACCAAATTGTGTTCCTCCAGTTCTTAAAGTTGCTAGTTGCTACTTTTACGCCGGCAAAAGAAGGGACATGTAACATCCATAGCAAGCAACACACTTTTTACCCCAAAAAGGGGATGGGTGCATGCGGGATTCAAACAGCTAACCTCTTGCCCACTAGCGAAAAAGGTAGACCACTATATAGTCTATACCCTACTGGCACTTGCTGTCCTTTTCCCTTCCAATTACCCAAAACAACACGAGAATAAATGGTCGGAACAACAACAAAACAACAACAAAGCCGTTTTCTCAACTAGTTGGGGCCGGCTACATGAATCCTGGTTTTCCATTCTGCTCAGTTTAGCGCAATATCTTATGTAAGGTCACAAGCTATCATATCTTTTCTCACCGTTTTCACCCAAGTTAGTTTAGGTCTACCTCTACCCCTAACTCTACCCTCAATACTTATCAAATTACTCTTTCTAACAGTGGCATTACTAGGTCTGCATGTGACATGTTCAAACCACCCGAGGCAATTAAATCAATTAGTCAAACAACTCGGCGTAAAGAACAACTAATCCATCCATTCCATTACCACACCTATATATAGGCTTTGAGAATAATGAAAATATATGTTATTCTTGATTAAAAATTTATTGTGTTGAGTTATTGCTCTTCATCCTTCTTTTTGTGTAAGACAATTGAGAAAGTTATTAGGGTTTGTGAGAAATCCTAATAAAATATTATGATTTGTGATAAACTCTAAAATTACACCAAAATCCCCAAATTAAACAGCCTAACCCTAATCCCCAAATCCAAACCCTACTCTCCTCTTCATCTTCTCCCTTTCTTCTCCTCCGACCTTCCTCGACGCCACCTTCACCCGCACCGCTGCTAGCAACCCGAAATTGCGCTCTCCTTCAGCGTCTTCCCCCCGCCGCCGCTTAGCCCCTTGTCGACCTCCACTTCCTCGCCAAGCAACCACTGCCTGGAGCCCATCACCTCCGTCTCCGTTGCGACACCATCTCCGATCGCCAGCCCGTCGCGCGACCACCCCACCCCACCCCCCGTCGCCAGTCGCCGCCGCTACACAACCGAATCCACCATCGCCTGCACCGTTGTCCCTTCACTGCCTCCACCGTCAGCCGCCGCCACCTTATCCTCGCCGTCTTGCCAGAAGACTCTACAATAGCCACCCCGACCTTCTTCCTCCACCACAACTACACACTAACTGCAACCCCGATAAACTCTTTCCACTTCTCAAATACTTGTATTACTAGTCCACACTCCACCCACATTTCAACCACTCACATTCATTAAACAAGTTGCACAAAGCATAAACTTCCACGGTCAAAAAAACTAAATCATCATCATCAACAACAACAACAGTGTACCTTCGTATTGCACAACCCTCGACGGCGTCCCCCGAGTCTCCCTACTACTATCCTCCCACCTCATACTTATCTTCAACTGATACCACCTACAAAATTCCACCCAAAAACAAATCGAGATCCAAAAAAAATTCTAAAAAAATCTTTAAATTTTAAAAACATTCTAGGGAATTACCCTTGTTGAAAGAGATCGAGGTTGTGAAATCGGTGAATGTAGATGGCGATCTCGTGCACGGTTTCCAACATATCGGGCTCCCTGAATTGAACCCGTCTCGGCCTCGATCTCGGTACCAATCGCTTCGAAAACTCGTCTTGATGATCCAAACCGATTAAGCATCTTAGTCGCCGAAACATAAGTGCTCGGCGAACACAATCGGGGACGAAACTCGCATCTTAAAGCCCGGGATTCGCCGGAATTCGCATTCGGCGAATGGGAAGGGGAAAGATTGGATTTTGGGGAGAATTTCTAGGGTTTGAAAGCGGGGGAAAATTAGGGTTTTGGTTTGGGATCAAAACGGAGCAGAGAGAGAGAATAAAAATGGAGTTTGTTATTTTTGTTTTCTGTTCATATGAATAAAAAATGAAGACAGTTTTACATTTACCAGCCAGATGTATTTATATTTCAAAGTACCTTTAAAATTTTAAGATTATCTCTGCTATTTTAATTGGAGAGTTGAAATTTGTAACCAAACAAACTCGTACAATGCACATTCAAATTAAATACAACAATTGTATACATGCACCGCATGTACCCCAAATCAAAATATTCAAATGTCTGGCTTCTATTTCTCTCCCTTAGAGCATCTGTAGTCGTTGAATGTAAAAATATGGATATATGGATAAATAGAAATAGAAATTGAAGTTTTGCTGCACTCGTTTAAAGCTATTTTTTAGCTATCTATGTTAAAATAATAAGCGACGGCACATGAAGTGCCGTCGGAGAAAAAAAAAAATTTAAAACAATAACTTTTGTGGGATGGCACTCGAAGTGCCCCGTCGGAGCGCGAAAATAAAAAATTATTAATAATTTTGGTGCGACGGCACATTAAGTGCAGTCGGAGGAGGGGAAAAAAAAAGTTGGGACGGCACGTGAAGTGCCGTCCAACACTCTTCAAAATTTTTTTTTGTCATTTTCCACTTTTTGGGAAATTACAAAAACATTTCGGTGATTACAAAAAAATTACAAAAATTGCAAAAACATTTTAGAAATTGAAAAAAAAATAAAAAATTGCAAAAACAATTTTAAAATTGCAAAAAAATAAAAATTACAAAACCCTCCGGACGGCACTTCAAGTGTCGTCCGGGGATTTGGGCCTGCGATGGGATTTTTTTAATTGAAAAAAATAATAATAATCAAAGGACGGCACATGAAGTGCCGTCCGATGAAAAAAAAAAAAATTTTTTTTTTGTGGGACGGCACTTCGAGTGCCGTCGCTCAAATATGGATAAAAGCTATATCCATTCTCAAATATAGCAATCGACTGTAGCAAATTATCGATAATATGGATATTTGGCAAACGAGTGCAGTGCTTTTTTTAGCCAAATATCCATATTATCGATATTTAGCAAACGACCACAGATGCTCTTATATGTCTCCACATCTATTCTCTCTCACAAACCTGCGAAATACACATCCAAACTAAATACAACAAATATACACGTGCGCCGCACGCACAACCCAAATCAAAATATTCAAATGCTTGCCTCGTGTCTATTCCTCTCCCTCATTTCTCCACGTATATCCCTCCCCCTCACGGTTTCTCTCCTTCTCTCTTGTATCGCCAGTCCGTCAGCCCCTTTCGACGCAACCCGTAGCCCCACACCACCTCCCCCACCCCCGCCCTCAAGATTTTTTATGATCTTTATACCTTATCGTATTGACGCTCTATGTTAACTCAAATAAATTTGTTAATCTGCCTTGTCATGATAAGATTTGTGTATATTTATATATAAAGATGAACATTCAATTGTAGACTGAAAATAATTAAATAAATATGATATGTGTTTCAGTATAATGTATCAATTTCAACAACAAGATCCACCATTATTAATAAAAATTTGAAGAATAAACTCTCTGTTTACTAACTCATAAATAATATATTTCATTGATAATTATAATTCATGTATGCCTAAGATAATGTGTTTGTACTGTGTGCATTTTTTATATTTTTTGTTATGTTTTTTTATCTACCTCGTTAAAATATATTATAATCATAGTGTAATTTTTTTAGTCATCTATTTGTTAATGTACTCATATTTTATAATATATATATCAATATTGGTTTTGCACGTTGCCGTGCATATGCATCAATTACTAAAGTAGATAACAGCTATATTGTTTTTTTTTATAAATGAAGTCAAAATAGTATTTTCGTTAATGTTTACTATAGTGAATGATTGATGGGAAAGAATTGGTCTATATCAAACACAGTAATAAAATTTGTTCTGTAGTGTAATGTTTTGTACCAAACACAATATTAGAACATTCATGAGGATCATTAATCCTACCCTCACATTTTCTGGGAATCCACTTATTGCAATAAATTATCAAATCCATGTACCAAACACTCTCTAAATATTGTACTAATAATTTTGCTCTGAGCTCAACCTCGCTCATTGTGCTAATAACGGAAAGACCATTTTTTATTAGTACAAACTCGGATCTACAGTCTTTATTTCAAGATTATACAATATTACAACGCATGACCTCGCTATGTACCATCTTTATTTTAGATTTTGTATTATCCTCACTTAAGAGCATCTATAGTCGCTGGCTATTTTGCCAAAATTTTCAAAAAAAATGATTTTTTTTTTCTTTTTCAGTCGTTGACTATAAACCTAAAATTTGGGTTTTAGATAAACAGTCTCCTGCCAAATTTGGCTGATGAAATAGAAATTTGGAAAATATAGCCGGCGAAATATGATTTTTCGTCCGTTCGATCTGACGAAATATGATTTTTCGTCCGTTCGATCGGGCGAAATATCATCTTTCGTCGTATGATTTTTTTTTACCCTGTCGGACGAAAATTGATTTCCCGCCCCAAAATTATTTTTTTAAATAAATCGTTGTACAGGGGATGATTCCCCATCCCATTTTTTTTAACCCTATCGGACGGAAAATGATTTCCTGTCCCAAATTTGCTTTTTTAATAAATTGTCGGACAGGGGATGATTCCCCGTCCCATTTTTTTATTAATAAATCATCGGGCGAGAAATTATTTCCCGCCCGATCGATTTTTTTTTAAAAAAAGGGACAGTAAATGATTTCCCGTCCCACGTCTTTTTTTAAAAAAAAATGTTGAACGGGAAATCATTTCCCATCCCGTGGTTTTTAATAAAAAAAAAAATTGTCATACAGCGACTACAGCGCAAACTCAAATTTTTTTTTTCTATATGCCAAAAACCCAAAATTTGGATCTCAACGACTGCAGATGCTCTAATTACATACCTTCTGAACATTGTGAATGGTACAACAAGCTTGAAATGAAATTTAGCCTAACACCAATTTGAGGAATGGATGTGCAAATTGCAATAATATATTTAATACAAAGCGCTATACGAAAACATATCAAAACTATTTCGGTCCTAAACCTAGATCTAAATTTGGGTCCCGTTAGAGCATCTGTAGTCATTGGCTATAAACCCAAAATTTGCAAAATTTGGGCAACAAAGTTTCCCAGTTGTTACCAAATACCCACATTTTGAGTTTGATATGAATCGTAGTTTGTTATATTTGGGAAGAGAAATATGAATTTTGAAGTTATAGCTCATGCAACATCAAATTTCGTCCGTTCATTTTTTCCCGATCAATTGCATCAGACGATATATGAAATCTCGCACAATTTTTTATATATATAATTGGAATGGATGGGCCTTCACTTATCGTCCCGTTTTTTAATTTAAAACTGTTCATAAAGATATTTACAACAAACGGGCCTTCATCCATTATCCCTTTACAAATTATTTTATTAATTGTTTTTTTTTTCTTAGACAGAAAATCATTTTGTGTCAAAGTGACAAATGAGTTTATTAATACTATAATTATTATTTAATTAAGTTTAATTATGTTTTAATTATTTAAATAGGTCTCATACGATCCATGTAACCTCCCAAAAATAAGTAACAATAATTTTGAATATGAATGGTAGAATAATATTGCATTAATAAATTTTGTTTAGAATAATTGCATGTATTATTTTTGCCATATATAATTTTTATTTTAATAATTGCATAAATTGTCTTTCCCATTTGTCTTTTATAAACACATGCATACTACACGCTACTAAGACAAGTGTGAACAATGTTAGCCTATAATATTGACTTAGAAAAGAGCTTATGTGTAATTAAATAAAGTCTAGGGCGTTTAATACAAATATGAAGACACCTAAGTATTTCGACACATTTCCACCAACTCCTACACTCCGCTACCCTTCTCCAAGTTGGCCGGCCACCTCTCCCTCTCTTTCTAAATATACATATGAATATATGAGACACCCTAGTTCTTTCAAAACTCCTTTCCAAACCCTAGCCTATTTTCTATCTACCTACCCCTTATCATTCTCTATATTTTCCATTTCCAAACAGCATATATATAAGTATGTATACATAATTACTAGGAGCAAAAGCTATAGTAGTGAGAAGCCAAGGATCAAGGAGGAGAAGGAAGCAATTTGAAGCATAAATACTGAAGCTTGCAATAAAGTGGGTATTCTTCTTACCTCATGTATTATTATTATTATTATTATTATTATTATTATTATTATTATTATTATATATGAAATGAATGATTGATGCTTGCTAGAAATTGCAGTGGGATTGGACTTTTGATTTATAATCATGAAGGGATTTAATGGTAGGAATTTCTAATATATAAAATTGCTAGAATTAGGATGAAAATTTTTCTTGATTATAGTTATTATTTTTGTAGTTGAGTTATTTGTTTAGTTAGTTAGTGTAGTAGAATGGTACTTGGTTAGTAAAGTTGTTAGAAATTTTGATGAGTGATTACTTAAATGTGTATTTTCTTTGCATGATTGATTATTGTTATATATATAATGAAGGTAGCATGGGTAGGTGTAATAAAATAGCTTGATGCACTTAGTGGATAAATTGCAAGGATGTATGTTCATAACCTAACTAATAAACTAGTTATATATTTTGTATGTTATTTTTGGATGGGAATTGAAGTCGAAAAAATTATTAAAAAATAATACATATAATTATGTTCTGAGTAATTGCCAACCAATAGATGATAATCTAGGCCTTGAACACACATACACACACGCACACACACGCGCGCGCGCGCACACACACGCACATATATATATTTTGTATGCTAAGGTTTTGGTATAGTATATATAATGGAAAGAATTAGTGGAATTGAAGAGACCATGGGAGTCATTAACTTATGCAATAACACGTGCTTTATGCATATGTGAAATAACCTAGAATAAGAGGTTTTAAGTAGGCATGAATACGGTGATTGACGGAATACCATATGCATGTGTATGCGGGTATGCATATTTACATATGGTAGTATTTTGTGCGCATTGAGTACACTAGTGTGGTGCATGTTGGGTCGACCTTCAGCATGATTAGAAAGCTAAGTTAAACCCAAATTAAATCAAGATGAGACTTGTTGAAATTCAACTAGGTTGGATTCACTTAGAATATAGTTAGTGAATTAAGTTAATTTAAGTAAACTTGCTAAAGGATAAAAGTAAAAACTAGGAGCACAGTTCAATTAACTTATAAAATATAAGTTGTGATGATAAAGCAATTGGAATCGGGTAAGATAGTGAATTACAAATCAATTTAGCATTACTTCAACCACTAATCATAGAGCTTCCTAGAAGATTGAGATGAATGATAAGGACAGACACTAGTTGGGCGTGTACTCACTTGTTAAGGGGACATGTGTAGCGTTGTCTCGTATGGGACACGTGTGACATTGTCTCGACTGTTAATTTATGGGATTTGGTGATAAGAGCAGGATGTGGACGTAAGTCATAAGTCCTGTCAGAACTTCGGGGATGGACCCTTAAGTTTCCGTCTATGTTCTAAGTTATCAGCACAAACAAGGAGTTAGAGAGTAACTCTAAGTCTCTTGGCAAAGTAGGGGTGACCCTATTGATTCGCCTTGTGTTCATGATAACTTTGGTAGGGGCAGGAATGGAGAAGGACCATGATTCTGACAGAGATGATGATCACCGGCCTGACCGGGAATGGATATGGACCACGATTTTGTCGGAGTGGAGAAGGACCATGATCTAAACGAACAGAGTGATCACTATCATTCAGAGTGGAGAAGAACCACGATCCGACTGTAAGAGCGGGAATGGACCGCTTGTACTGCAGACTCTACCAGTCACTAGATGAATGACATAAACAAGAAATAGTACAAGAGTAGGATTGCATGGTGAGGGATCCACCCCTTTCATATGGAGTACACTGACTCTTTGGAAAATATGTAGTATAGGATACATACGTTTCCATTGAAGTTGCATTTGGGAAAGTATGTAGTATGTGATGCATACGTTTCCAAATGAATTTCGTTAGAAAACGTGCATTGCGTGCATTTGGAATTGTGTATTAGACTTCAGGGCATGTCATACATTGGTACTAGTGGTCTGACTTCATATTTTCCTTTTGCATCAATGATTGGTTGTTGAGGATTTTGGAGACTGTGGGTTTCATCCACATTGCGTCAGTTGCAATCAACTGACGTGCCCACAGTTGTTAGTTGCAGGATTACTGATCATGGAGCAGGAGTCTCGAGCTGCGGAAAGCATCAAGTAGATGACATAATTTTGTGTACAGTGTAGGTCCTTAATTTTCTATGGTTTTTCTGTATTGTGTACCCATTGAAGTAAAGATTCTAGGTATGTGTCGCGAGTTCCCAGTGTGCAGAACTCGGGGCGCTACAATCCATCCTATCTGCCCCCCTAAGGGGTTAAGGCTCCTTTCGGAGACTGCCAGTATACAAGAAGCTGGCAGAGCTTTAGCCGTTGGACCACATCCATCATCCTCTCCTACCTAAATAGTCACCATTTTTTTGTTCGCCCTCAAATTACGCTAGTGGAGACTAATTCATTCCGGCTAGTGAAGATACTACTCCAGCCTTCCCATTCATTCATGTTCGATATTGTGTTATATATTTAGTCCAATATCAGATAATATTTTAGTTTAGTATTTGGTTCCCTTATATATATAAGAGATATTGTACTCAGTTATAATCAATCTAATAGCATTTTCTAATATCTCTATTAAACTTCACATGGTATCAGAGCAACCCAGATTTGAATCAAACTAGGTACGCAATTTAAATGCGAATTTTAAAAAAGGGCAAAAGCCAAAGTACCCCCCCAACGTTTGGCCCGAGTACAAAATGCCCATACAACAGTTGAAAAAGTACAATAAACTCATTCTTCCGTTAACTTAACCATTTCCGTTAAGTTGTAATTATTAAATGACTTTTTTACCCTTACACTTTCATATTTAATCTCTTTCTTCCCTTTCTTCATTCATTTTTTCTTCCTTAAAAGAATATCAAATGGAATTTAAAATAATATAAAATGTAATTGTTGATTATATTAACTGAGATCAATTTTATAACTTAGCAACGATATTGTTTAAGCATCTTCATTAACTTTTTCCAGTATCAGCCTATTTGGCATACATGCAAATGGGCTTATTAAGTACCAAGTTAACAATGAAAACGAAACAATCAAAACAAGCTAACATTTTTACCTGAGATATTTGCAAAGGTGAGCTAAAGCTTTAAGCGAAACAACACTTGTGCTAGGGCGAAATCAACCTAAAAAACACATAATCTGTCATATACTAATATATAAACCAAGAGAAAAGATAACCTACAAAACAAATAAACGCAAGGGTAATATTACAATTCCTTAAATTAAAATAAAAAACTTCCAAGGGTTGAAGTTCTACATCACTAAATCTTTGAAGGCATGGACAAAGATGATTCCACGCATAGAATAGTGATACAAAGCTAAGAGATCAAGTGCAATAATCATACGCCACAAACCAAATCACAGTTTAACATGTACATTGCTTCACATTCTTTTCATCAGGTGCCTAATGAGATGTTTCATAGCGGTCGATTATAATGGCAAGCATACTGCTTCTATATAAGAACTAAGGTTCAGGGAAGAATTCCATTTGATTTTCTTTTAAGGAAGAAAAAAGTAACGAAGAAAGGGAAGGAAGAGATTGAATATGAAAGCGTAAGGGTAAAAAAGTAATTTAATAATTATAACTTAACGAAAGAATGTGTTTATTGTACATTTTCAAACGTTGTATGGGCATTTTGTACTCGGGCCAAGCGTTGGGGGGGGGGGGGGGGGTACTTTGGCTTTTGCACTTAAAAAAACACCGCTACGTTTAGTCCAGGCTTCGACCCATAGTTTGTTGGACATTTAGAGCATCCATAGCCGTGGATAGCCAATTTGTGGGTATTTCACATAAAAGAATATAAATTTTTGGTTTCGGTTGTAGTCGTTTAAAGCCAAAATTTGGGTTCTCATTTTAGAAAATCGATAGACAGCAGATGATTTATCGTCGCAAGAAATAAAATAAAATGGCACGGATTTCCCGTCCAAGTTTTTTTTCTCACAATTAACTCATAAATTATTCCAAATTAACTCTAAATATAATCATAATTAAATCTTAAATCTTAACTATATTTCAATTAATCCCTAAGGAGTTCTCCATATAAATTTATATAGGCCTAGTCTATAAAATAAAATTCAACCAAAAGTGTTTGGACAGAAGATATTCTCTCGTCTGAGCCAAATATATATTTTTTAATTATAAAAATCGATGGGACGGGAAATTATATCCCGTCCGACGTATTCCTTTTTTATATAAAAATGGAAACCATTTCCCGTTTAACCTTTTTTAATTTTTAAAAAATAAAAAATCTCAAGGACGGGGAATGGTCCCTCGTCTGAGAATTACGCAAGAGCACGGACAAACAATCGTTCGCCGTCTCTCACGAAATTTTGTTAAAAATTTCAAGGACGAGGAATCATTCATCGTTCGAGAATTAAGCGATTTTTTGGAACGGTAAATTATTTACCGACCGATGGGGAAAAATAGGGAAGAAATCAAACGACGAAAGATTATATTTCGTCCGATCAAATAGACGAAAAATCATCGTTCGTTGGCTATTTTTTCCAAATAGCAATTTCGTCTGCCAAATTTGGCAGACAACTGTTCATCGAAAACCCAAATTTTGGGTTTACAGCCAACAATTGCAGCACCAAAATTTTTATTTTTATGAAATTTTGGCAAAATGGCCAACGACTACAGAAACTCTTATCTTGTTTATTTGGTTCATAAAAAATGGGCTCTGAACACTTCTACAAGTTCAAAGTTTTAGTTTAGTATCAGGAACTTACAGCTTCTAAGTTTTAGTTTAGTGTCAGAAACTTTCACAAAACATCGTATATTGGGTTTGAACGACTACAGCTTTAATCCCTAATTTCAATTTCTAAATGCCAAGTAACCAATTTGGCTTCAAAGGACTATAGTCTGTTTTTTTTTTTTGCCTACATAGGCCACCTTTTGAAAATATTTGCATTTTGGGGCCAGTTTCCCAACTATTAGCACTTTTAGACTACTTTGTGCTGCGTCAGCAGCGGCCGCTATTCCCAATAGCGGCATCTTCATTTTCGAGGTCGCTAATGGGAATAACGACCTATGTTTTAATTTTTTTTTAATTTTTTGTTTGCCGTCGCTATTCCCACTAGCGACCTTAGTATATATGAGGTCGTTAATGGGATTAACAACCCTAAATGAGCTGTATTCTAACACTTAGCAAAATCTAGAAAGCTTTTGCTCTATGAAAATGATAATCAATTTATTTTTAAAACTAAGGTCGCTATTCGGAATAGAGACCTTTATTGTACTAAGGTCGCTATTCGGAATAGAGGCCTTGGTTGTATGGCCATTTTGCAAATTTTACAAAGAACAAGGAGATTGTGTTTCCTACCGAAGTCGCTATTGGGAATAGCGACCTTAGTATACTCAGGTCGCTATTCCCAATAACGACCTCAGTTTTAAATTTTGGGGAAAGCTCTTTAGGAATCGCTAAATGTCTCAATACATTCATTCGAGGTCCTTCCTCATATATACTAAGGTCGCCAGTGGGAATAGCGACAAAAAAAAAAAAAAATTCAAAAAAACATTTAAAACATAGGCCGCTATTCTCATTAGCAACATTCAAAATGAATAGGTCGCTAATGAGAATAGCGGTCGCTGCTGACGTGACACAAGTTAGTCTACGAGCGCTAATAGTTTCGAAACTGGTCCATAATCCCAAATATTTTCAAAAAGTGGCCTATGACGGCAAAAAATTCAGATGCTCGTAGCTCGCTCGCTCACCTTCTTCTTCAATTCCCCCCAATTTTCCCGCCATCGTGCAAGCCCTAATTTATCGAACCCGAATCCTCCACCTCCGCTGCCGCAGTCCCCACTGCCCTCCTAGAAGTTTCTCCACCAGCACCTCGGACTTCAGCAGCCGGAGCATCAAGGTCACGGTATGGTGGGACTTCGAGAACTGCGGCATCCCATACGGGGCGGATCTGGACCAGGTCGCCGGTCGGATCACCTCCGCCCTCCGATTTGCCACGATAAACGGCCCCGTCACCATCACCGCCTTCGGCGACGTTCCTAAGATGCCACGTCTCTCACAGCTCGCCCACGTATCCACCGGCGTCTGCCTCAATCACGTCCCCCAGTGTAAGTAAAAATTCGTCAATTGTGTTGTGTTTTATTTGTGCTAAGAATAATGCTCTCTGCTCTCCAGTTTCGTAGGTACGATACAAAAACCATTATTTGTGTACTTTTTGAGTATACAAATCTTGAGTATAGCTAGCAACAGCCATGGTGGATCAGTCATGTGGATATGTCATACAACCTATTTATGATATGTGCTTTTCTATTTCATCGGAAATTTGGGATCAATGCGCATTAGGACCAATTTAGTGAGGCCCTTAGAAGGATAAAATATGTGCACCACATGTACTAATAGGCTAGTTATCACATAATGTAATGAGGCCCTTATCATAACTTTGGGTTGAAATGCGAAGGACCCTGACACGAGACCAAAACTCCAAAGGATATCTTTGAGAGTTGAGACTTGGACTGTATGTAGCGGCATTTTATTTAATGTGCACAGCGAGTGGGATTCATAAATCTGGGTGGCTCTGATTTCATGTGAAAGAGCATGCCACTAAACCATAGCTCCGACACTGCGGTAAGGGTTGAGAATTTCACACTTGTAATTTAACATGAGGTTTTTTTTTTTTGGGAAAATAAAGGTGACCTCGTCACTGTTTTATTAATGAAAAGTTAATGAAACAAAATAGAACAGATACAACATAAGTTCAAAGATCTCATCGGATCTTACACTTCAAAACAACAACTACATCTAACACATAACTACTCAAAAGTAACCGATACAATGAAGTCCATAGAACCACAGGCCGTAGCCTCCCACCGCGTGAATCACTCCCTCCTTGCATGTACTACTACTCCTTCTCCATACGTAGTATTTTTTTTGTGCCTGCCTAATCGGTCCAAGCATCGATAAAGGCCAAATTTTTATGCATCATGACAGAAAATCTACTTTTAATTTGATGAAAGCACAACTCATTTCGGTCTAGATAGTAGATGCTACAACAATGTCCCGAGCTAGTCTATTTTTCTTTGTACCCACCCTGACTCGGCACTTACCCACACCTGCTGTGTCGAACTCGGACACATTAACACTCCAAAACCTAGACACAGTACCTCTCAAGCTAGTCTGGCTCTACTACGTGTGAATAAAATATGATTTGTGCTCTAATTCTAGCGCATCTAGAACGTCTACCGTCGATCAGAATGTTATGTTTAATGATGTTACTTTTGGAGAGAATTACATCATTACAAACTAACCATAGGAAAATTTTCACTTTAGGGGGTGCCTTCGTCTTCCAAATCAGTTGGACTTCCCACATGTAGCTCCTCCGTCATTAAGCCACTTGTACATCGAAGTTACCGAAAAGTTGTTAATCGTGTCTAAGTTCCAAATTCTAGCTTCCTCCGCACCATCACAATGAACCTCTTTCTTCATGATGGATTTCTTTCAGTTCCTGAAGTTTTAGTAGACAAATCTACGACGCTTGCAATTGCAGTTGAATCGTAAATCTTCTGTTCCTCCATACATTTGCCACTAAGGTATCAGTATTGATGCATGTGTTGGCCACCTCCGGGAACAACGCCTCTAGGGTATTATTTCCGCACCAATTGTTTTTTCTAAATCTCGTATCTTTATCGTTTGCTAGCTCGCATCTAGTGGTAGCATGGATAATTTCACCCACTTTCGCCACCGCTTTCCACAAACTGGAAGCTTTCCCATGTCTGCTTCTTCCCCCATATCTTAACTTTTTTCTTCTTCGGTAAAGTGCAAATGACTTGCACCGCCAGCTGTTACATTTTCTTTCCATTTTCCACCACCACTAGCTCATTAAAGCTTTATTCATAACCCTCAGATCTAGTATCCCTAACACACACACACCCCCTCCCCCCAATTTTTTTGGCATACCCTGCCCTAATTAACAAGGTGAAATCCTTTGTTCTCATCATTGACTCATTTCCATAAGAATTTCCTCATACTCTTATTGATTCTGGCAATAACCCATTTGGGGAGCTCATATATTGACATAAGATATGTAGGTAGGCTGCTCAGTACTGAGTTGATAGGTGTGATTCTTCCCATATAGACAAAAATCATCCCTTCCAACCGGCCAATCTCTTTTCAACTTTTTTGATTAGCGGCATCCAGCCTTCTCTACTCATGGCCCCAGGTCTAATTGTCGTGCCCAGATACTTCAAAGGGAAACCCCCTATTTCGCACCCTAAGAATGCCTCGTTATCCCCTATTGGAATTGATATATTCTCGCCAAATGCGGTAACACAGCTCTTGTTAAGGTTAATTCTCAGTCCTGACCATGATTCAAAATATCTCAATACCATACCCAATGCTAAAATTTCCTCTTCTCTAGCTGTGCCGAACAATAAAGTGTCGTCCGCATATTGGAGGATTGATACCACATCGGTATTCCATTGGCCGTTAAGCCGCGCACAATGTTGTTTTCTCTTCCATTTTTGATCAAATGTGCTAGCCCATCCGTAATCAGTGTGAAGAGAAGTGGGGACAGAGGGTCCCCTTCTCTGAGACCCCTACAACACCTAATCTCCCGCCCCGTAAGGCCATTGAAATGAATGAGTGACTTTCCCCCTCTTATACATATTCTCATCCACATTCTCCATTTTGTTCCAAACCCTTTAAGTTTAAGTGCCTCATCTAGACAATCTCAGTCTACTGTATCATATGCCTTTTCAAAATCTATTTTCAACAAGAAGCCGTCAGGTTTTTCCTTGCAGCCTGTGAAAACAATTTCATGAGCGGAGGCAATGATGTCCATGATATCCCGACCCTTTACAAACCCGCTTTGTGAATCTCCCACCACGTTCGGAAGGTGTGGTGCCAGTCTATTCGCCAGAACTTTAGCAATTATTTTAAAGGACCCATTCAGTAGACTAATCGGCCTCACATCCGAAATTTGTAACACCTCAGATTTTTGGGGAATCAGAATAATGTTCGCATAGTTAAGTCTATCAATATCTGTCGTACCTTGGTACACCTCTTGGAAAATATCCATCAAGTCACCTTTGATGATCTTCCAGTATAGACTATAGAAGAAGATCGGGAGTCCATCTGGACCCGGTGCCTTATCTTGTCTCAACTTTTTAATTGCATGTAGAACCTCTTCTTCTGTGAACACCTCCTCTATTCCGTCACTTCCGTCAATTTAACATGAGATTACTACGATTCACGGAGTGTAGCTAAGAAATAATGACTGGTTAGGTAGACTTGTTCTTGTAATTTACTAACACTGTTTAACTAATTAATGTACGAGAACAATAATTTTGTAATGAACTATTTCTATGAACTAAAGACGTAGCAAATGTCAAAAATTTTGTGAAGCATTTGAATCACTTGTTATCCTAGAATCCTTGAAACACAAATTGAAAAGTTTAGTAAGTAGTGAGCTAATCTTCTAAAAGAGTCAAATATATTTCACACAAAATGTTCACAGTTCTATAATCATATCTAATTTGGTTGCTTTTGTTTTCATTACACTTTTTTACTTCACAATGTCAAATAAATGGTAAAAAGCAACTTTATTAAGGGTAATATATGTTATCTAAAAATATACACTAGTGATAATGTACAAGTTTATAGATTATCCTTTGATATTATCGGTTAACATTTCCCAATTAGGAAAAAAAAATTGTAAAAAATTTATAATACAGTAAAACATAATAAGATTATTATGTTTATGTTGGAAAACCTTGCTTAGTTCTAAAATTGTTTGTGCTTTCATAAAATTTTCTGTGTTCATTTGAGGATATAAATTTGGAGCAGTAGCATTCATCCTAGGTGGAGAAATGTGATGTGATCCTTTACCAACTAAGAAATAGTTACCTTTTTCAATTATTTTTCCCATATACTATACTTTTAAATTTCTATTCTATATTTTTGTAGACCTTAATAGTTTATGTGTCTTACTATACCTTTTGAAATTTAACCTATCTCTGTCAAACATCTCCTTATATTTCTCATTTATGCTAAATCACTCCTTATATTTCTCATTTATGCTAAATCACTACAAATGTTAGAAAACCCTGCCCCGAAATAAAAAATAACCATATTTATATAACCCGTTGTCTTAATTTTCCTTTGTTGATGGATTGTACATGTTAGATATTATATTAGATACTAGATTTGCCCGTGGGCACGTGCCTACGGCACGTCTTCGAAACGATACAAAACACGAAAAGCCCTGTAAACAGTAAAACAACAATTATGTAGCTCAAGTTTGAATAGTATGACAATAATTAGTTGTAAATAAAAATCCATGTTTCCATTAGTATATGTTAAAAAATAATTATAAATGGGGTGTAAAATCTAACTTCTTAGAGCTTTAAGTGTAAAAAATGATGAAATTTAACTGTTGAAGAGATATTTGATATTTTCAGTATAACATGTGCAATAAAAAAATATAAAAATTTTAAAAATTTACAAATCTAAAATCTTAAAATCTAAATTTCCAAGTAAATTAAAAAAAATTGGGAGAGAGATAGGGAGAGAGAGAAAGAGAGAAATATGAAAAAGTGGAGAGAAGAGAAAAGAGAGAGATAATAATAAAGTAATGAGTTTTTTTAGTTTTGGGGGGGGGGGGAAATGTTGGTTTTGGGATTTAAAATTTTGGGAGATAAAATGTGTTTTGTGAGGTTAGATCTGGGCCTTTGATTTTGAGGGGATTGAATGTGAGCCCCTTGATAGCTTTCTTTGTGTTTTATTATATAGATTATATTATGAGAGAGATTAGTTTAGTCCTATATAGAATAACTAGTTTTGCCCGTTGACATGTGCCTATGGCACGTCTTCGGAACGGCGCACCTTATTTGATCATATAAAATAGTTTTGGAGATCCAGCAAATTAACTGAAGTAGCAAACATATTATATGAGAAACTTTTGGGGGTCTAGCAAAAAACATATTATATGATTTTTTTGATTTTTTTTGAATTATTTTTAAAGTTTTAAAATTTTTAATTTTTTTAAATTTGTATTTTCTTAATTTTTTTAATAGAAGAGGGAGGGAGAGAGAGAAATTTTTAAAAAAAATAAATATAGGAGTTGTTTTAGGTGGGGGATTTGAATTTGAGTTTTGGGGAGAAACTTTTGGAGGGAAAAATATGTATTGTGAGGTTAGATCTCGGCCTTTAATTTTTGGGGGGATTGAAGGAGAGCCACTTGATAGCTTTCTTTGTGTTTTATTATATAGATGTATTGGTTTAGTCTTCCCTTCCCCCTTATATATATGAGACATATTGTACTCAATTTATTCAATAAAGCAATAATCAATCAATAAAGTATTTATTCCTATCCCAAATTCTAATATGGTATCAGAGCCTATAGTCCTATACGGCCTATACTATTTTCTATCATCGTCGTCAAGGTGGAGGGATTTTCTTCTTCATCGGAATCACTCCACCTCCCAACATCTCTCTCCCGATCAAGTCTCCAAAATCCTAGCCATCATCAAACAACAAGATCCAAAAATCCTAGCCGTCATCAACTACCTCTACCGAAACCCTAGCCGCCATCATCAACAACAACAGTTGACATCGACTGCACCAACTAACAGAACCAACAACAACCCGTCGGCATCAACCTACTTTGGCTCCTTTCCCATGTCCTACTGAGGTTTCACCTATTGTTACTCTTACGGAAACACCACCTGCATCCCCACAACATTCTGCACCTTCACCACATGCATCCCCACAACTGCATACACCCCTCCCTCATAATATAATACTTTATATTACTCCACCTCGACGACGAGGATAGAAAATTGCATAGGCCTTATAGGACTATAGGCTTTGATACCATGTTAGAATTATGGATGGAAAGAAATACTTTACTGATTGATTATTGATTTATTGATTAAACTGAGTACAATATGTCTCCTATATTTAGGATAGAATGGAAGACTAAACCGATACACTATTCTTTATGGGACTAAATTAATCTCTCTCATAATATAATATCTAACACTCCTCTCAAACTTAAGTTGGTTCAAACAACATGAGTTTGGAATATTGACGATGTGCATGTGGCGGGGACGGTAAACTCGATGATGCATGTGTTGGGATCTCATCCCGGACCTGAGAATAGTAGTAGTAGTAGTAGTGGAAGGAAGTAGTGGTGGCGCACTATTGGGATCTCCATATCATGAACTGTGGCGGGATCTCCATATCTCGAACTGTTGGGATTTCACCCCGAACTGAGAAGTAGTAGTAGTAGTGGAAGGAAGTAGTGGTGGTGCCAATAAAATATTTCATCCCATCCCTAATTCTAACAATACATATATGATTAATAAGAACATATAGGGCATAACTTGATGTAAGAAGCAGAGCTCTAAATTCTTAAGCTTCTTACGAGATTCCTGAATGTAAGTGGGAAGAATAATTCTGATAGGTCACTTATGGCTGATATTGTCTATTGGGTTACTTAGAATCCCCCGCCATTTCACTTTTTCTTGATATCGGGTGACCAGGACTTTGCCATGATTCTTCATCGTTTGAGAATGAGCAACTACAACATACTACTTCTTGCTTGGAATAATTGCACATCTAATGTCCTCTGTAGTGCTGCAACAATTTCGTGGTCCTGGACAGAATTGATTAATGGAAAGCATCTCACTGCCAAACATTATAAACACCTTCCAGATGTGTTCTATGTTTCGTGGTAAGGACTCTACAAGGGTGCCCTAGATGATCCCTTCATCAATAAAAAAAAACGTGCAACATCTCATGCTGAAGAATCTTAGAAATCAATATGGGAAATCACGTGTCAGGCAGTCCCTAGGGAAGTAGAATTGGAATCTATAATGTATCACAGTCTTACTGATGAGGACATCGGTTTTGTTTTTTTTTTTTTTTTTTTTTTTTTGAGATTTAGCCATATGTAGTATTTTTGCAATTTGCACTATTTATTTTATGCAATATTTTGGAGATTTGTATTGAGATTTGTTTTGAGTCTATATATAGCCATTGAGAATAATGAGAAAGTATGCTATTATTGATTTAAAAAATTTGGTGTGTTAAGTTATTGCTCTTCATCGCTCTTTTTTTGAGACAACTGAGAGAATTATTAGGGTTTGTGAGAAATCCTAATAAAGTATTAGAGTTTGTGATAAACTCTAAAACTACACAAAAATTCCCAAATTAAAGAACCTAACCCTAAATCCCATCAACCGCCTAATCTCATTCCCCTTCTCCTTCTTCTCTCTCTGCATCCCGAAACCCATCCCCTGCCTCACCCCCATCACACCCGAAGCGACCTCCGACCTCGCTACCAACACCGCCAAACCCATCGTCGTCTCCATCATCGCCACCCATCTCCTGCACTGAGCTCCTCTGATCATCACCTTCACCCCAAAGTTCACAACCCAAACCCGATAACACTCTTGTTGCTCCTTACCGAGCGTTGCCTGCACATCCAGCCGACGTCCCGAGCCGTCGCCGACCAGCCTGCACCACACCACGAACGCCCCACCAACAGAACTGCAACAACTCCACCATCGCTGCTCCTTCATCTCGCAACCCATTGCTAGCCTTGCATCTCCACCCTCCTCTACTGCCTCCACTCCTGCCGCTTGCCGCCAACCTTCATCGCAACCTCGTGACTCCACCTTGGAGCACTAACACGATTTGTTTCGAACCCGGTAAACTCTTTTCACTTCATTATTTGTGATACTGCTTTATCGTCTCTAGATTATTATTTGAATTTTCTGTCGTCCACAAATATTGAGTGTGTGATTCTACTTGCTAATTAGAGTACGAATCGTTATTGAATATCTTACTTGCTAATCACACTTACTCTTTTAATATTCTTGAAAATTCTCTGTTGGGTTAAGTTTACATCACTTACCGTGAGGGGATGTACATGTCGGAACTTTATCATGCACTGAAAAAAAAGGAATATACTTCTTGCTAGGGATTATTATGGCCATCAGAAGTTCTCACACCTTCTCGCTTCAATGCCAAGGATAGTGAAGTTTATTCCTAACCCTTTGGGTGAAGGTCCACAATTAGTTACTGAGAGAAGATCGGTAGTATCAATTAAGATCACTTTTCAATCTGAGGAGACTCCACCAATCATGGTGGAGAAAAAGATTGATGTACCCGTGATTACTGGTAATTTTTTCCAGTGATAGGAATGATATAACTTGTGAGAAAGTTGCACAGTTGAAGTTGAACGATGATTCTTGTTATATGCGAAGATCTTCGAGTGCTTTTAGCTCAAATCATTCGTTCCTGAAGATAGAGAAACTGCCCTATCTGAAAACAATAGCAGTTCCTCTGGTCCCAAAGTATGTCTTCTTCGACAGATAGCAGACTGGTGGTGGTCCTGTAAATCTGGTGCAAAAGATCAAGGGGATAGCTCCAAATCATTCATGGAGGACAATGTGTCGATCACATGATTAAGCGTAGGGAGGCCCGTGCAGTAGTTTTAAACTCTCAATTGTGGGATGCTCCAGATTTTTTTTTAAACTCAGTCCCGAAGGTGCTGATCTTATATCAAAATCGATGACTAGGTATGACATACTGCCGACTTCCAAATATCCTTTTCCCTCCTTTAAGCTTCTCTTGCAATAATGATGATCAATTGTTAATTGTGTTGATGGTTATTCTTCGTTGTGGATATTACCAATTTCAGTAAGTTTTCCTCTTAGATTTAGTGTCAAATTTTGTTGTATATTATATAAATGTTGATTGTTTAGAATATTATATTTATAACTTTTAACATATGTCATGATGTTATTGGACAGAGGAACGCTGTCAGGCAGGGGGGAGATCCAATTGGATGCGCTGAAAGTAATGCTAGAAGGGGCGGTTGAGCCAGATTGGGAAGGGGAGGACGAAAGAGAACGGAATTGGGGAACATCTAAGACATTCTCTGTTGCGTCCATGTATGATATTTTCAATGACGGGGGGACTCGAAGCCACCAGGCTTATACGATTTGGCAATCCCAAGTTCCTCTTAAAGTTAAGGTGTTCTTATGGCTTGTCCTAAACAACGCTATACTTACCAAAACCAATCTTAGGAAGCGTAATCTACCTATTGATGTTACATGTCAACAATGTAACATGGATCCGGAAGATACTAGCCATCTATTCTTCCGCTGCCCAAGAGCGACTCTTTTGTGGGAAGTTTTAAGGTTGGGATTTGGGACCACTAATATCCTGATGTGCATCGAGGATGTTTGGGGTTCTTGGCGAGGGATTCACATTAAGACAGACCTTAGGCCGTTGTGGGATATAACGAGTGGAGCGATTTTGTAGACCCTTTGGTTGGAGAGAAATGATTTATGCTTTCGTAATGTTAAATGTAATTTTCATTTATTAATGCGTAAAGTGATGACCCTAATGAAAGAGTGGACAGGTAACACAGGCTCAAGAAAGAGGATCCGCTTCGAGGGGATTGACTGAGCGAGCGGGAGTTGGCAGAGGTACTAGTCGGTAGCGGCTGAAAGGGGAAACTGGCAAGACGGTGTCATAGTTTGGTACCTCGGAGGGGAGGGATCTTACCTCCATTCAGTATCTTTTGATTTGTAATAGATAGATGATTGTAATATGTATCTCTTTTAAGTGCCGGGGGGCCACAGTACTTAGTTAAAGATGTAATAGAATATTTTGTAGTTTCGTTAAATCTTCATTAATGAAATCGGTGACCGTAGTCACTTTTATCTCAAAAAAAACATATGTCCTGATGTTTAAATGTTAAAAGTGCAAGCATCGTGGTTGTATTATTGGCTTCATGCAAAGCCAAAATCATTTTTATGCAAGACTTTCCATTCTTGTCTGCCAACTTGCTTCTTCTCCAACCCATTTGTGTATTAACTATAATTGTTACAGATCATACCTGGGGTGTCAACCGAAATTGCAGAGTTCACAAAGAACTCAATGAACTTTGGCAATGATTATTTTAATGAAGGAAGAGAAAAGCTGTCTTCAAATAGAGAAAAAAGTTTTTATCTGATTGTCGTGAACTCTTGAAGGAGCTTCTAGAAGCTAACCCGAATGGGTTTAACATGTGCATCTTTCGACCAGAATTTAAAAAAAAAAGTATGGTTATACTCTCAACTACCAGATGCTCTGCTACTCATCTGAAATCATTGTTACAGATCATGCCTGGGGTAACGTTCAACTCAGACAAAATCCTGCCCGCTGTGAACAGCAATTCAGTCTCCAATCAGGTGCGACAGCGAGTTAGTGGAAGCCATTCTGGTAAAGAGGAAATATTATGTGATTGCTGCAAACTCTTGACGGAGCTTCTAGAAGCAAACCCGAAAGGATTTGACCTGCGTATCTTTCCACCAGCATTCTTTGAGAAGTATGGTTTCGACTCTTAAGATACTTGACGACTCAAGTTTTTCCTCTTTGTTAAAGATCATGCCCAGGATGAAGATTTCCATTTGCGAGGAAGTCACTGTAACACGCGCAGACTGCATAGGCAGTGAAGACTGGGACGTTTCTGCTCCTATATTAGATACTGAAAACGGTAATAAACAAATGATCAACAGTAAGTAAATATTCTCTCTTTGAGAATTGTGAAGACAAAGTTCGTCCTCATTCCACTAATGACGGTAGAAAGACTTCAGATGATCAGATCACACACCTACAGATTGTAAGTTAAATTTACTGTCCGATTAACACAGTTCTTTTGGTGCAGAATTTGGAGATGATGGAGCCAATAAGGCGGTCGAGAGCATAATGAATAGCTTAAAGAAACTGGAGCAAGTAGGCTGAAGGGTTGAGAAGATCGAACTCATATGTCTGTCAATTTGCTGATTTTTCGGTGTTCTGTTAGTGGCAGTAACTTACATTATTTAAAGGATAGAGGCTACGAGAAGCTGAACAAGGGGCAGTCTACTCGATCACATCGAATGTGGGCTATTTGGGTTCAATCGAAATAGATGAATTTCAATGATTAAAGAGAAATTACAATTTAAAAAAAAATAAAATTTAATTGTTGGTTGAGGTCTTGGAGAGAAACAGAAATAAGTGATTTATTCAAATGTTAGAATTCAGATTAATATTGCGCAAACTGTAATGGAATACATGATACAGAAAACCAAGATCTTGTTTCAATATTCGAGAGAGAATTGCAGTCTCTTATAAATATACATATATTAATTGTTTACGCCGAATGCAGTGCAGATCATGACTAATACTGAAAGCCCCATTATCTGATTCCCAATTGATGCAGGCCCCATTTTCCCCACCTGCAAACGCATCAAGTTCGGACTAATGAGTAGAACAGCAACGAAAAGGTTTAACAAAAAGTATTGTAGAGACAAACAAACAAGATGGACCTGGTTTGCGTCCCCGGTGGTAGGCACAGACCCAACAACCGCCGTCGTGTTTGATGTGGGAAGAGGAACAGCATTACTGCTGCTACTATCACTAAGGAAGGGGATCTCGCTCTCTTTGGGAGGCGACGCTATCCCCTCTTTCGGTACAATAGGGGGAGTTTCCGGTGGTGAGGATGTGGGAGAACTTGAGATAGTGGGAGATGGGGAGAGCGGAAACTCACCACCGGCTGTTGGTGGTGGAGCTGATTGCGGTGGCAATGCAATCGAAGGGGAGATGTGATTGTTGTCTCCAATATGAGTGTGACCATGCGAAGAATAGACGACTGCAACGAGGGCGAGAATGAAGATGGATGTTGCTGTCATTGTGCTTCTCAGATCAGTAGTAGAAGGAGGAAGAAGAAGAATATAAAGCAAGGAGAGAATAAAGCAATGTATGGTTGCTAATTAAACAAGATCAAAAGAGTACAAAAGGACTAAAGAGAGTGTCTCCTATATTAGCTTTCGGTCATGGAATAGTTATATAAAATCAGAATATGATGTATGATTTGTCTGGGAATATCTTGGGGGAAGCAGAAAGGTAAAACAACACCGCTTCTTTTGTGTAAAATTGTTAAAATATTATTTCTTATTAACGAAACACTTTCGGTAAAGATTGTTATATTTCATGTTGTTAATGGATTCCGACTATTAATGTAAGTCAGACGATGTATTAAGGGAACGTTAGGGTTTTGTTTTGGAGATATGTTTGTACTACTTGGTTTCGTTAATTATTATTAATGAAACGATGACAGACATCATCTTTTTATCAACAAAAAAAAAATTGTTATATTTGAATTTTAAGAAGGAGTAAAATCTTAGTCCGAGAATGATCAGACCATTCATGAAAAGAACAAGAGATAAGAAATGATGTTAGGTTTTTGAATTTATTTGTGTAGAAAAACATACAGAATTATGAAATCACATACATTTTCAGCGTTAAATATTTTCAAGCTCTCATTCTTTTTCGCTGTCAATAAACAAATTGTCACACCGAGCACATTTTCTCAGACATTTGATATTCTGTCCGAGCATCCAGTGCTTTGTGGATTTGTTACACATCTCAAAAACTTACTTTCATTCAGTAACGATATCGTCTTCAGAATCAATGCGTATGATAGTTACTACCAATCATTGGAATGTGTTCATTCTTCGTAGGATTCTCTGCGGTTTTCTTCTCTCAGTAACAGGGATTAGATTCTCCATGAGCTGCGAAAAACAAGTTTGCAGTCAGGCAAGCCAAGGGAACAACTGAAATGTATTTATTATTCGGATGGAAACAGAGATGAATATGTTTTTTTTTTATTAAAAAAATGACCGAAGTCATCGCTTCATTAAAAAGATGACCGAGATCAATATGTTACAGAATACCATAAGTTTCTCAGTCTTGGATTTAGAAAGAGAAACAGTACATACTGAATCTGTACAGGCGTACAGGCTCAAAATATGTAACATTTAAAACACAACTCAAAGAATCTGAGAGTTTTGACACACAGATTTCAGTTATCTAGTGATTAAACTAACACATATCCAACCATTTTAATCAGGAAACAATATACACAAACTTTCTTTAAACTTTCTTTAATGGAATAGGTGACGAGAGTCACTTTTATTTCCAAAAAAAAAATAATATACACAAACATGAAATTTTTTAAGAATTGTCGTCCATTTATATCAACAGAACTTCGACACAAACTCAAACACAATGTCGGAGTAAAGAAAAGAAAAGAAAAATCTACCTGTTTGAGCCTCTCTCTCTTTTTTCTAATGGGCTGTACCCTAAAACAGGCGGGGATTTGAACTCCAGACCTGTTTGCTTAACAGACTGTTAAGAGGTTTTACCACGTACCGTGCATTTTATTGTTCTGTGTTGAGATCTTGTTTCAGACTTTTTAAAAGCAATATATACCTGTTTTCGCGCCGTAGATCTTGTGGCCGACTCCCGATTCTTGATCGTCCTCTTCTGCCTCTGCACAGCCGCCGCCCTATCCACCGGATCATCAACAACCACCCTCTTCCTCCCACTCTCTATAACAACCACCGGATCCGTCTTAACCCTAACCTCCTCCTCCTCCTTCAACAACTCCTCCAACGTCACCTCATCGACAATCTTCCTCTCCGATAAGGAATCATCGTACATGTTGTGAATGAGATCGTCCATGATTATCATCGACGACCCACGGTTCTTCACCATCCAGGAAGAAGGCCTTACCCTCGCCGACAACGCCATTAATAAGTGTTTTTTTGGCGCCAATCTTGTCTTGGTGTGAAATTTGAGTGATGGTCGTTTGCTATAAATGGAAGAGGCAGGGAGGCTAAGATTATGTTGACCGAACCGACCGGCATTGGCCGGGTTGTTTTTTTAATTTTTTTTTTAAAATTTAAAATTTTAAAATTCATTTTGCCTAGCCAGACAAAGAGGGACTTGTTATCTTTTACACTTATTTATTTTTTTGATCATCCACTGTGTGCTGAAGTTGAAGGCCCCCACATTCATTAAAAATTTTAACAAAATTTATAATCATAAATAAAGATTATGAAGTTCAGAAAACCCAACAAGCTGAGTCATAGAACTCATATTCTCCAACCAATAAACAAATAATACAACAAAATCTAATCTTACTAGTCGGCCGACCTCACTGTAATAATTTTTTCGTGCCAATTTGAGCTCATTCTCTCGGCTGTACACTTCAAATTTGAAGTTGGAAGACTATTTATTAAATTAGTTTTTTTTTTTTTTTTTTTTTTTTTTTGGGGGGGGGGGGGGGGGGGGGGGGGGGGGGGGGGGGGAATGAACTCTTTCTTCAATCTTCATTGTAAGTATTGAGAGTATATTATGTATAGCTAAAGATAGTTTGAAGATTGAAGAAGATAGTGGGCAAGTAGAATCAGATGACCCAAATAATCCGAATTCGGAGTCAAATTAATCCTTGTTTATTTTATGATGGTTGCCGGCACATGGAAAGCCCAGTTTGTAATAGGTGGCTAAAACGTACTATTAATTTAACCGAATCCTCCTATTATTTTAAACTTGTTGCTTTTAAGAATAGGAGGGAATATTAACCCAGTGTTTGTTTATAGCTGCTACCGTGAATTTTCGCGGCTTGTTTATCTGTTATCTGCCGTATCAGTGTTTCTTAATATGGTTTGGTGCCTTGTTTCTATCTGGAGCTTGTTGTGGCTGTTTGTTTGTTCATGTTGGTGACTATTGATCCCTTTTGTTGTGCCTGGGCCTATATCGGGCTAGCAACTGATCGTAATTGATCAGCCCCCCGACTCATATTATTCTATCTCTCTCATGGGGATCCTATTTAGTGCTTTCACCATACTATTATTTTGGTGTTGATTTGGTAGCGATCGGGATGCCTGATCCGTTTTGTCGATCCTGTTCCTGGGCATTTAATAGAGGGCCCTCGTCTGCCCCTGCTTCGGCTTCGACGCTTATCCCTCGTAGTGCGGCTGTTCGTGGCTGGGGTCCGGTTCGGGATCGGCCTGTCTGTTTTTTCTGTAGCCTCTTTGTTTGGTTTATTTTTGTTTACATCTTGTAAATCTTCTACTTTTTGATGCTACGTTTGTATTAACTTTTGGTGTATATAATTAATTGCATGGCTGGAGCCTTCGGCTCTATCCGGTTCATCAAAAAAAGAATAGGAGGGAATACGAATCCTTAATACTTCCTCGGTTTCACTTTAAGTGATATTCAGGAGTTTTGCATACAAATTAAGGAATGGTGAGATAAACATTTATTTCTCTCTATATCCTTATTAATAAGTCTCCATGATTTAATTACTAATTTTTTTTCCAATACAGATTCGAAGAAATTGTAATTAATGTTTTCTCAATACAAATTCTGTTTTCAAGAGAAAATAGAATTACTAATTCTTTTTCCAATATAGCTAGCATTAAATTTCTGAAGAAAATAAAATTTAGAAAGTTGAAACTACAATTTTAAAATAAAACGGAGAGAGTAATAGTTATAATTGATACCATAAGCGTAAAATCATTAACTCCACCAGCCTCAAAGGATGTGCGATATACCCCTCTTTATTTGCTTCGATTACAAGCATCAACTCAACATCAAATTCACAATCGCAAAACACAGTTAGAAACATGTCAGCATTAAGGCCCATGGGCCTCATTTCTTGTTTGAACTAGACCTTAAGTTAGGCCCAGTTTTGAATTGGAATTTTGTATTCAATTATTGGGCGTTTACTTCGGCCTTTGAAGATAGAAATGGAGGCCCAAAGTTGGCCAATCATGTGCGGCCCACAAGTTCCCTTTTTTTTCCTTTTTTTAATATTTAAATTAGGATCACAAATGTTCATATTTTCTTATGTACTACTCTTTTGTTGACTCCTAATGCCACAACTTTGGGGAGAAGGAAAAGTAAATACTAATAACCTGAGGAATTATGGAGAATTATTGAGTCAAGTCCTTATTCTTTCAGTTTCACAACCATAGTCCTATGCCCTCAAGTGAAATTTGTTTTATTGTCCAGTTTGATAATGCTATCAATAATGATCATAATCTTTTATGAAACCCCGGGCAATGAAATTGAAGGCGAGGCCGCCCCCACCTTGAGGCAGGTGAGGCAGCCAACTAAGGCTGGGTTTTTTTTACAATTTTAGAAGCTTCAAAATTTGTAATTTTTTTTTTGTAAATACAGACACATATTTTGTGCGTAAAAAACATATATTGTAATTAGAGACCATCAAAAATAATTATTTGGGTATTTCGTCTCGGCCCCAAATAATGAAGGTTATTTGGAAGTTATATTAACCATCTGTTTACTCAACTGTTGTTAATTACCATAATATCCTCAAATTTTAAATTTATGTACGATACATACAGAAAATGCTATTCATATAAAATAAAAAGTATTTAAAGAGTAAAAAAGATGTCTCCGGTTCAGGTCAGATTAGATCTTAATAATATTTACTTTGGAAATATATTTATTAGAACATATAAAGTACATGTATATTACTAGTATTTTGAAACAGAGTAGGATAAAGGTACCGAGACCAAGATGTGTTTTATTTTCTATATATTTTTTAAAATAAAAGTGTTTTATAAAGCCAAGAATTTCTCCCTCTATTTCCAAAAACCAGAAGGATACAGCTATCAGAAATCCAACACAATCAAACCTTAAAAATATTCCCCAATTCTTTGTATGGGCCCACCTGACCTGACGACGTCTAGAATAGATACCATGCATTCGCTTCCAATTCACGCATGCGGAGATAACGCGCATCTTAAAGCGATTTCTTCTAGTTCCGTTCGTTCAGATCCGGTGGGCATGAATGTACGTGTAGGATTATTAATGCTTGCCCGTTTGCCAGCCATAAAAAGAGAGACTACATCATGAGCGCAGGCCCTGACAATATGACGCGCAAACAACAACATCTCACCGTTGTTTAATGTAGTAGTAGTAGTACTTAACAGTAAATCTAATTCACTCTTCTTCAAAATCCATGCCAAACATATTGACATCATTGTTACTCCAATAAACGAAAGGTTGTTGCTAGAAAATTTAGTAGTGATTTCTACAAAAAAGATCGTCACCAGTATGATACTTTAAGAGCATCTGTAGTGGTTGGCTATTTTTCTATTTTTTTTTTCAAAAAATGACAAAAATAGTGTTGCAGTTGTTGGCAAAAAAATTTGATTTTTTTGTGAACAGGAAGGAGTCTGCCAAATTAAGAAGAAGAAATGCGATTTTAAAAAATAGAGCAATCGAGACATGATTTATCGTCTGTTGGATCAGACGAAAAATAAAGTTTTGTCGGAGAGATTTTTACTGTCCTGAAAAGAATCGGACGGCAATTAATCTTTCGTACTGAAATTTTTTATTTTTATTTTTTGAATTTATCGCAAGAGACGATGAACCAAACTTCGTTCGTGATCAAAATTTTCCACCGCATTCATAGGACGATGTTCAAATTCCCTTCTCCTTATTTTTTTATTCTTATTTTTCTAAAAATTTGGATGGACGGAAAAAGAATTTCCGTCCGTTCCAATATTTTATTATTATTATTTTTTGATAATAAAAAGTTGCTATATCCAAAAATTTTGATATATTAAAATAATACAATGGGAACATAACCAGTCACATGGAGTCAATTAATCCTACGCCGCTTGAATTTTTTACTTAGAGACGAAAATTCTTCTTTTGTTTAGGATTTTGAAAATTCCGAATATCCATTTTTGGCCAATCAACGACTACAACGACTACAACAGTGCAAAGCAATCTTTTTCATTTTCAATTGCCAAATACCCAAAATTTAGCCAAAGACTGATACTCATTCTAAGGTGCTCGAGTAGGAAAATTATTTTTTAATATAGAAGCAGTAGAAACTGATACTCATTCTAAGGTAAAATTTGCAACTCTGGAACCAGCACACCAAGAGTGGAACGGTCACGTCTTAAACTTTGGACTTAACACTCTTAACTCGAAAAGAGTAATGCTTCAGCCACTATCAATTTCACTATCATTCTCTTCACTATCTTAGGTGACATACTTTTATTGGAGAGTTTCCCTACCTATTCTATCTTCTCCTACCTATTGGAGTGTGCCACCTAAGATAGTGAAGAGAAATGTAGTGAAATTGGTAGTGGTTCTAGCATTACTCTTTAGAAAAAGGTCCCGTTTAAAGATGGAACGGTCATATTTTAAACTTTGAAATCCTAAATGGAATGGTCACACTGGTCACATTTAAAAGTCACGTCTAAAAAAAATTGTTGGTAACACTCAAAACGTGAAGCAGTCACATTTTAGAAGTCAAATTTACAACCTGAAACCAGCATGTAAACATTGGAATCTTTTACGTTTTAAAGTCTGAAAACAACACTTCAGCAATAAATTGACGCTTTTAAAAATTCTGTTACCAACTCTAAAAAATGTGGAATGTCACATTTTTACAACCTGAAACCAGCACTCGAAGAAAGCGAGAAAAATAAAAGTTACTACTACTTCTCACTTTCTCTCTCTACTCTCTCTCTCTCTCCACCCTCTCATCTTCCACTCCATTTCCCAGAAGCGCCATCAAGCTAAAAAGACTATTCTACCCTCCAAAATCAACATAAACCCAACTCAGGGAAAGAAAAATAATCTTAATTTATCTAATTTCAATCAATTTCCAGATCTAAAAAAAGCTCGAATCGAACACGCAATCTTCAGATTAACAATGGATCGAGACGATCTCCGCTCGATTCTTCGAACGACTGGCTTCGATCTTTGGACTCTGATCGACACGGCGATCTCCATCGCCGCCTCCGACCACGCGCCGGAGCTCCGCCTCCGCCGCGACGGAATCGTCGAGCGCCTCTACGCTCCTCCCCAGCCGTCTCCGCCGCATCAAGATCCGTGCCAGCGCGAGTCCGACGATCAGAAGCAGCTCCGATCGAGAGCGAGAGAAGAAGAGAAGGGAAGCAGTAGTCCGATCGAGAAGGTGTTCGGATCGTCGCCGTTGACGCCGCAGTCGAATCATAGAGTGGAGGTAGAGGATGATGACGTAGATATCGAGGATGATGATGAGGAGGATGGGAGGAGTTATGGCCGTCCGATCGATCAAGAACAAAGGAAGATTCTCGCTATTAAAGGAGCACTTGATGATCCTGATCAAGTAAGAGTTTTTCTCTCAAATGCTTTATGTGGTCAAATTAAAATTTTGTGGTTGTTTTAACTTAGAGATTATATTCGAAAAAAAATTATGCAGTCGGGAGATTCGATTGCTCAACTGCTACAATGTCTCGCTGATATGGACATCACATTCAAAGCTTTGCAGGTTTTTAAATTTAAATTAAATTTAATTGTTTATAATTTTGATAATATATTGTATTGAATTTGATGAGTTTGATATTTCAGGAAACCGATATCGGGAGGCATGTGAATGGACTGAGGAAGCATGAATCAGCTGCAGTTCAGATACTGGCAAAGCAATTAGTCAAGTAAGTAGACTACCGATCGATCAGTAAAGTACTCTTCTTGATTTTGTTCTGAGTGTTAACGACGACTTTATTTTGTTACTAGGAAGTGGAAATACATTGTGGACGAATGGGTGAAAGCGTCGGAGAATTCGTCGCCTTCTGCCATCAACCGTACGCCGCTAACTCAAACTAATTGAAATGATGCTGAGGTCTTTTGCTTTTATGAAAATATGGCTAGTTCTTTCCTATTTACTGTAGCTAATGAAGCTGCACGAATTGTAAAGCAGATTGTAGATTGAGCTCGAACAGGAGCAGCAACACGGAAGCAGTAGCAGCATCAGTTGAAGCTAAACCAAGACCTGTTCAAAGAAGGGAAGCTCAATTGGAGCCTATCCGCTCCACAAATCCAGCTGTAAACATCTTAAATCACTTATTTAACTTTGTATTTTTTTTGTTAAGCTCAATGTATGATGCTGAATTATTATTATTTTATAATATTGTTTTTGTATTATTAGAAGTTGAAGGACGATAAGGAGAACTTGGCCGATCCAGAGAGGCTGGCGAATGCACGTAAACGACTCCATGATAATTACCAAGAAGCCCAAAATGGTGAGTACATATTTAATGTATACTATGTAATTCAATTCTGGTATGTATGTATTTTATTATTAGATGAAAATATAAGAATATACGCTGAATATCCTTGTATTGCAAAATTGCTGTCATTCTTTAGGGTATATTTTCTGATAAATTAACCATTTATCACTCGACAACTGCCGAATTGTTTTGAGATCCGTGCACTATTATATGCAATTTATGCATGTAGTTGTCATTCTTTTATGTAAGATCAGTATACATACATATAATAAGATGATGTCCTTTTTATTAAGAATATATTTTTGTATAGTGTCATGATTGTAATTTTGTTTGAAATGTAAAGCTAAAAAGCAAAGGAAGATACAAGTGATGGATGTCCACGAGATTCCGAAACCGAAAAATTCGTTCGTGGCGCGAAACAGAGGCGGGCACCACCAAGCCAAGCACTGGTGACAGCTGATAGCCGTCAGATGCCCTTAAAATTCGGACTCACCCTGTTTTTTTTTTTTTTGACTGCTATTAATTAAAAAATTTATCCGAATCATTTAAAAAAGAAATGGAAGGGAAAATGTTTGGTGAATTTTTCGGTTTGTTTCTTGATTGTCTATTTTTGAAAGAGACGTGGATGTATGAGGACAGTCCACGTGTCAAGTACTCTTTTGTTTGGTGGAAACGGTTGGCAGCTCGAAGCAGCAGCGGATTCGGGTCAAACAATGAGAGAAATTAAACCGTGTTTGAGGACAAGCTTTTTGGGGTGCGTTGAGTATTGTCAAATGATTATAATGGAATAATTCCTTCTCTCATTTTGCCTACGAATTTAGTTTTGACAGATATAGATAATGTGTTCCTTCCCTCTTTTTTGATTATAAAATACAAAAAGTTGTGGCTGGTTAGAGCATCTACAGTGGTGTTTCTCATTTTGTCAAAAATGGCTGCAACAGTAATAGCAAATAGAATCGATCGCTGCAATGGTTGTTTGCTATATTGTTCGCATTTTGTCAAAAATTGAGTGGGACGGTATATGATATACCGTCTCATAAAAAAGAAAACCTCTCAGACAAGAGATCATCTTGTCTGATTCAAACAATAGATCATTTCTTGTCTGAGGAGTTTTTTAAAATAAAAAAAAACCTCTCAGACAAGAGATCATCTCTTGTCTGATTCAGACAAGAAATGATCTCTTGTCTGAGGAGTTTGCTATAATTTGAGAATTGGTATTTGGTTTCTCATATATGAGAAACTGATATAGAAAATTTGCTATAAAATGGGAAAATAAAAAACTATTGCAGCGCTCGGTTTGCTATAAAATGGCAATTTGCCATTTTTATAAAACCACTGTGGATGCTCTAATATACTTATATATATTGCACCTGCGGATCAGCAGGTCCTTTTTATAGGTCGTTATTTTTATTATACGTGCTGGCTAACGATTTTTTGATCTTAACCCTCCATCTAGAATGATATTGTAGTTGTACTAGTATAGGATATGAACCACTGTTGATATTGCAATCTCCATGGACAAAGCTTATCTTTTCTTGCAATTAAAGTGGTCCTTTTATGCAATGGATGACAATGACAATATAGTAGCATTTAGCATGTCATGTTCCTACATCTTTATTTATGTCAACACTTATCTGTGCCATTCCTTAGTGTCTTTCCCATCTTTATCCCAAAATTTATCTTCCCATTCCAAATATATATAACAAAACTAAAGCTTTTTCTTGCTAGAAAGAACAACCTTAACTTTATCTCTACTATTTTAATGGAGAGTTGGGATTTGTAACCAAACAAATATTAACTTTGTAATTAAACAAACACATGTAATACACGTTCAAATTATTTTCAACAAATACAAACATTTGTATATTGTCCGTACATATCTAATATAAACGAAGTAATAGATTCAAGAGTAGACTAAGTTAAAGTTTTTACTTTTAATAAAAATATATTTATTAAGACCTGTATTGCACGTGAAAATTACCAGTAACAAATAATGCTAGAGTTTCGTAATTTTAGTTGTCGACGTATGAAATTCCGGTTAAGCTAACTCAAGTCAATTGCTTCCACTATTATAATCAGAATTTCTTCAAAATATATCTTATACATACGTTTTACATTTTAACGAACATAATTTATTGCATTAGAGCATCTGTAGTCGTTTATTTCTAAATTTTGGGTATTTGGCTTTTGGAAATAGAAAATATGAATGCGCGCTGCAGTCGTTGAAAGCTAAAATATAGCCGGACGAGAGATTATCACTCGTCCCAAATTTTTTTTTTAAAAGATTTTTTTTTAAAAGCAGTAAAAGATCAAAAAAATATATATATATATTGGAAAAATCCTTGGACGAGAGATTATCACTCGTCAATTAAGAATGACGATGTATAATTGTCCGTCCCAAATTAAATTTTTTTTTTTAAAGCACTAAAAGACAAAAAAAAAACGAAAAGAAATATTGGAAAAATCCCTGGACGAGAGATTATCACTCGTCAATTAAGAATGACGATGTATAATCGTCCGTCCCAAAAAATTTTTAAAAAAAATTTCTTTTTTTTAAAGCACTAAAAGACACAAAAAAAAAAAAGGAAAAATCCCTGGGACGAGAGATTATGCTTCGTCAATTAAGATTGACGATGTATAATCGTCCGCCCCTGCTTTTTTTTGATTTTTTTTCCTTTTTCCTTTTTCAAACGGTATTTAATCCTTCGTCCGAACTCGATTTTTGTACGTCTCACCTACGAGACGAAATTTAATCTTTCGTCAATTCTGACGGACGAAAGATAATAGTTCGTTAGCTATAGTTTACATTTGGCCAAATCGTCTGTTATATTTGGCAAGGCACTATTCATCGTACTGCCAAATTTTGGGTATTTGGACGACAAGTGCAGCTCCTTCTTTTCAAACTTTTGTAAAATTTGGATATTTAGCCCACGACTACAGATGCTCTAATTAGTTATACGAAAGTGTGGATTGTGAAATTATTTAACAATATCTTGGTTGATATTAAAAGAATATGAGAGTGGGGGGCCAAAAAGCTATGGATCCACTCTATATGAATATGAATATAATAAGTATAAATATGAATAGGTGGAATCTCTTTGTTGGGGGGGTTAGTGCATGCACCGCTGACCAAGATGGAGCTCACAGTACCCTAACAGGGGCCCACAAACCCTTATCATGGAGCACCATCTTTTGACCAAACATACAATATCTTCCATGTTCTCATTAGATGGAGAAATCTCATTTGACAGTAATTATGAAAAATAATCATCGGTTTAGTAAAATTTCAGTTTTGTAGAAATCTCTGAAAATTAATTTGGTGCATGAAAAAAGAAAAAAAAAAGTAAAAAACCACTTGAAAAAAATAGAAGGAAGTGATCAAACGAACTACTCGAACCCGCACAAATTTTTGTAATCATTAACTAGTATAACCATGTACAATATATTTAACATAATTTTAAAGAAAAAATGTGAAAATAACAAAACTATTTTTGATTTTTTTTTACAAATAACATATATAGAATATTACACGATTTTTAAGGTATGATTAAGTGATATAATTGAACTTTAAAATTTAGATGGATAATGACTGGGGTTTGCCTCGTACATTTTTTTTTGGTTTTAAAAAGAAATAATCAGAATTTTTTTTAGATCAAAAGTGGTTAAGCATAATATATTGTATAGATTATACAAACACTGGTGAAGGTCGATGTTGTGTTCAAGATTAGCATAACTCATAAGTAATGATATTTTTTGCATTTCATGCATATATGCAAATGAACGAAGGATTTTTTTTTTTTTTTTTTTTTTTTAAAGTACACAACACAAATAATTTTAAGAAAATCTTATATTTCAGTGAAGTTTAGTTTATCTCCCACGAAACGCTATTTTGGCCTCCGGGGCCACAAAAATTTCGAAAAACCGCTTCTAGGTATAAAGTATTACGCTTTGACACACCCAAATAATTATGATAAAACTCCTAAATTATACCGGATTGGTTGATTTTGATTTTGTAGCTCGTATCAAGATAAATTAAGAGAGAATCGGCTTAGTTGATTTGGACATGTTACTCATAGACCTAATAATGTCTCTGTTAGAAAGAGTTATTTGATAAGTATTCAACATACAATTAGGGTAGGAGAAGATCTAAATTTACTTGTGTGGAAACGGTAAAAGAAACTATATAATAGCTTGTGGCCTGAAGATATTTGCACTAAACCAAATAAATACGGAAAAAAACTAGAATTCATATAGTCGATCCTAAATGATTAGAAAAAAATATTTGTTGGTTGATTTTGATTTTATAAAACTTACAACAGTTCAAAAAGTTATATTTATTTTCTAATTATTTGTAATTTTCTTCTTTTACAGTTATTTGTTTGGCCCACCCGATAAAATTTGTTCTAACTTCGTTCATGATGACACTCGCACAGACTCAGAGCATCTGTAGTCGTTGGCTATATATCCAAAAAATGGATATTTTGAAGAAAAAAATCTCTGTAGTCGTCGTCTATATACCCATTTTTTGGGTTTGGGATGAACATGAGACGTCTATATTTGGCAGCGAAAATGACATTATGCATATTTTAGAAATCAGAAGATGATTTACCGTCTTAGTGTTAGACGGTATATGATATGCCGTCTGAGACAAATTTTTTAATTACGAAATGAGTGGACGACAAATGATTTCCCGTTGAATTATTTAAAAAAAATTGGAAATCGGAAGATGTTCTTCCGTTTTGGGGAAGAGGGAGAAAGCATGCATATTTGGTTTTTGTTTTTTTTTTATTTTAAAAAAAATCACGGGACAGTAGATGATCTGCCGTCCTTCACACTATATTTATATTTTTAAAAAAAAGCATATCTTAAACGGTATTTGATCTTCCGTTTCGTCCAAATAAAGTCATTTTTTAAGTATAGACAACTGCAGCGTTTGAGCTATAAATATATGCCCATTTTTTATTGGCTATTTCCGAATATTCCTATACCCATATTTTAATTCAAATGACTACAGATCCTCTCATGCACTGTAATCCACAATGGTTTCTTATAAATGGCAAATTGCCATTTTATAAGAAACGGAGCGCTGCAATGGTTTCTCATTTTGTCATTTTATAGCAAATCTGCTATATTCGTTTCTCATATATGAGAAACAGAATAGCGATTCTCAAATTTTAAAAGACGGTACAACATATACCGTCCGGTATATGTTATACCGTCTCATTATTATTATTATTATTTTAAAGTGGGTCGGACGGTATAACATATACCGTCCGGTATATGTTATACCGGCCCACGTATATTATTATTATTTTTTAATTTTTTTCTAATCCAACGGTCAGATTTATTGTTAAAAAATAAAAAATACAAAATAAAAAAGTCAGACGGTATAACATATCCCGGCCGGGATATGTTATACCGGCTGACCATAGTGGTGGAGTTAATATACTTTAATAGGTTTTAGTGGGTAGGTTAGGTGGATATAAATAGGTTTAGTTAGTTTTTGGATAGGTTTAGTTATTATTATATTATTTAATTTATTTAATTAATATAGTTTAATAGTTAATAAGTAATTAACTTTTTAAAATTTATTTTTAAACGATGAGACGGTATAACATATACCGTCGCTCGCTTATTTTCTAAAATATGAGAAACATATAGCAAACGACCACTGCAGCAAACAGGTTTATTTGCAATTACTGTAGCTGTCATTTTTTAGCATATGAGAAAAACGACTGTGGATGCTCTAAACACCATCATCACAACATCTAACATCTGCTGCTGGATACTTTCTCCACAAAAGGGAAAAAAAAGAGAGTAAATCATTTTTGAAATATATCATTTACTAAAAAAATATCATTTGAGCCGACAAAACTAATGTTCACTACAAGTCTACAAGTGTCAATACTAATTCGTCCCACGTATACAACCCATCAAGAAATCAACAAGAAAGAAGCAACAAGACAACAACTAGTACTAAATAAGCACGTGGTGGTCAAAGTCAAACTTCCAAATCAGTCAATCGTGACTGCAGACAAACCTTCTGAGCTGTGAAGCACGCATGCAGTGATGCAGGTGCTAAGAATGATAATTAGTTCTTAATATCTTAATTAATCATTTCTTGAGCATCACGGATTCCAAATCGCCATCTATATATATATAGATAAAAGATACAGTGATCAAGTGATTCAAACTAGCACTTAGTAGTTAGTGCAAATAAAGCATTGTGAAGATATGATGAAGGAAGAAGAGCATGAGGTGGTGATTGTGGGGGCCGGGATCGCCGGACTTGCAACCGCGGTGGCGCTGAAGAAGGTCGGGATTGAATGCTTGGTGATCGAGAGAGCGAGCGAGCTGCGTCCAGCTGGGGCCGCGCTTTCGTTGTTTCCAAATGCATGGAGAGCTCTTGATGTGCTCGGAGTAGCGCATAAGCTCACCCCCGTGTACCCTTCTATTGAATCGTAAGCCTTCTTATTTGTTGATAATTAGTTTTTGCCTTTTATATGGACCATATTTGAAATAAGAAGACACAAATATTCAATATTTTGACACAACCTAAAAGAAAACTAAACACATAAGAAAAGGCAGGGCCGGCCCTGAGTTCCGGGGGGCCCTAGGCGAACTTCCGAAATGGGGCCCCCCTGCCCCATATAAAAAAAAAAAAATTTACGTGCGAAACGCGTGCCTATATTTATAAAGGAAGTTTGAAATCGAGGACCCAAAAATGACAAATTCTGCGGGGGTCCGAGGCGGCCACCTTGCCCGCCTACATATCAGGGCCGGCCCTGAGAAAAGGCAACCGTTGTACTCTCATAAAATAGTGTAGTGGATAATCTGCATAATCTTTTAATTCAGAGAGTTTCTCGCAAAATTATTGAACTGAATAGGGGTTTAATGTGACTACGTGAATCATTAAAAAAAAATCTTTCATTTAGGTAGAATTTCGAAAGTAGTATTTTTTATTAAAACAAATTAATTGACGATTTTGAATTTTTTTTTTTGTTGAAGAAAAGGTAGGGTCTGGCCATCCTGTTTCATTGAATTTTTATTTTTTTTTGGAAGAAAAGGTAGAGTCTGGCCGTCCTGTTTCATTAAAAAGGGGATTAATAAAACAAACTCAGAGTGCTGAGCCCACTGTAAAGTTCTACAATCAAAACAAAAGTACATAAACTTCATCCCGAACGTGGTGGATGGGACAAAAAAAATATAGAATAGCCGCAAAAAAATACATCATAGTAGTCTCCTAATTTTGGGATGAACAAATACGTTGGTCTTCTTATTAGGTCTCCATCAACACAATAAGTAGGCCCACCTAATTCATTTGTTGGGCCCTATCTGTGTCTTTTACGTGGAACATGTTCATGAAGGTGTGACAATGCACATGTAAATGTCATTAGTTTTTTCTGAAAATAATAATAAATCTTCATTTGTATATCCTAACTAAACCTATTGTAATTCGTTTAGAAAAAGAGATTTTTTCCAACGTGGTTCCTTTTCCTCTATCTTATTAATAATTGTTTTATATTTTAGAAATTGTTTTTTGTTATTATTCAGGGTCTTGTATTCAGTTATAAGGTACTAATGATTTTCTTTATTGCTATAACAAATCGAGAAGAAAAAAAAATGTTTTGACTGTGGTAGTTTAGAAATGCGAGTTTAGAAGACTACTAAATTACTACATTATATCTATATATTATGCTAATAGGAGAGAGAGTCTAGCACTCATTTCTTTTCCAATTTTGAAATAAAGAAAAGAGAGCAAAATAAGAAATTTTATACGTGCAAACCACACATTTTTTTGAAACAAATAGAAAACCAAAAACCAAAAACTACATACCCTCTCACCGCACCCAGCAAACTCTTCATCTTCCTCCCCACTTAAAAAAAACACACACACACTGACACACACATACACACCCATACCCAGCCGCTCGCATCCCTCTCGCCGCCACTTCCCTCTCCTCACCCCGCACCCCGCTCTCCATTTGATATTGGGTTTTCAATTTGATAGTAAGTCACTATTCATATTTTATCCTGGTGCGGTTCTGTTGGAACCACCATAGTAGCTGCAGTTCTTGGAGCTTTCTTGGCCATGGTGGATAATGGTTTGGTAGAATTGAGAGTAAGGAAAAGAGGGAGTGAGTCTGGGTTTAGGGAAAGTAACCCATAGTCTCAAGAATTCAAGAAAGAGGGAGACAGTTATGCAAATGATCGACAGCGCTAATGGCGCCATCCCTTTTCTATTTATATTTCAATTTACATAGAATGCACGTGAATGAAGAGTGAAACGGTTAGGCAGTTACAATGGGTCCTACAGCTAATCTGCCTTAGATCCTTCATCCAACGGCTCACATACATTTCACACAGTCTTATTTATACAAAGCTCCCTATTGTTCTACTTATTACATTCTCACTGATACACCGATACATCCCGAGTCTTCAAATGCATTTCTGGACTCCAACAGCAGCTATCTACGATTCCCAACCTTCTGTGCTCATCTATTCTCCATCGTAGCTACACTGCGACGTGCATCAAATCCACCCCCCATATTTTTAAACCTTGCCTCAAGGTCAAAAAATGGAAATCGATGCACCAAATCCCAATACGACTCTCATGAAGCTGAATCTGCAGTTTGATATTTCCACTGGATCAAAACTTCTGAAACCAGTTTCTTCCCCTTGACTACAGCTCGTCTATCAAGTATTAACTCAGGTTCAATGAGAGCCTTGTAGACTGAAGAAGGAACAGTCCTCTGTACTTCCACCGCAGCCCCCACATGTCTTCTCAGCTGAGAGATATGAAATACTGGATGGATCTTTGCATCTAATGGCAAGTCCAACTTATAAGCAACAACTCCAATTCTTTCAAGGACTCTATATGGTCCATAGTACAATGGTGCTAACTTTTGAATAGCTCTTGCAAATACTGATGTTTGCCTATACTGCTGTAACTTGAGATATACCAATTCCCCAACTACAAATTCTTTCTCCACCCTATGAGTATCAACATATTTTTTCATTCTTTGTTGAGCCGCTATCCGATGATCCTTTAATAGTTGTAGGTGGACATCTCTGGAAAGTAATGCTTCTTCCGCTTGTGGGTTAGTAGCTGTGTGAGGAACATATGAAATTAATGTAGGAGGAGCCCTACCATATAAGATTTCATACGGAGTGGTCTTAGTTGCACTATGCCAGGTCGTGTTGTACCAATACTCTGCCCATGGCAGCCAATTGCTCCACTCCTTTGGTCTATGATAACAAAAACAACGAAGATAGGTCTCCAAACACCTATTAACAACTTCGGTTTGCCCATCTGTTTGAGGGTGATATGCAGTTGAGAATTTAAGTTTGGTACCTTGCAACTTTAGCGTCTCCTTCATCAAGTTACTAGTGAAGACTGCCTCCCTATCACATACAATTGAAATTGGCATCCCGTATAACTTGAACACCCCTTCAGTCAGAACTTGCACTATAGTATTTGCTGTATAAGGATGTTGTATAGGAAAAAAATGCGCATACTTACTCAACCTGTCTACGACCACCAAGATAACTAAGTATCTTCGACTGACAGGAAGCCCTTCAATAAAATCCATGCTTGCTTGCTGCCACACTTGATCAGGAATTGGTAAAGGTTGTAATAAACCAGATGGAGCTTGTGGAATATATTTACTGGTTTGGCAAATTGTGCATTCTCACACATAAGTTCTAACATCCCTTTAATTCCCTTCCACCAAAAGGACATGCGAAGTCTTTGCAATGTTTTGTCATAACCAGAGTGACCACCTATAGGAGAATCGTGATGCTCATATATCAACATCTGTCTGAATGGAGAGGTAGGACTGATTACTACCTTTGATTGTTTGTACCAAACTCTCCGAATTTGATGAAACTTATTGTTTGATGACTTCACAGCTTTGGCATCTAACTCTTTTAAATAACTATCTTCCTTATTCATCTTGACTATCTCTTTCCACCAACCAGCAACTAATAATGATAGCTGCGCAAGGTAACAATCCACATCTCTCCTTAACAATCTGTCCGCCAGAATGTTCTCTCTACCCTTTTTATATTCAACCTCAAAATTAAATCCATACAGCTTAATTAACCATGAGTTTTGAGCTTCAGTGGATAGCCTCTGATCCAATAGGTATTTAAGTGGTTGGTGATTTGTTCGAATGACAAATTTCCTCCCAAATAAGTACTGTTTCCACTTGTTTACCGCAAGTAATATAGCAAGCATTTCCTTTTCATATGCAGACCAATGCAAGCTTTTCCCCTTAATACCTCGACTGATATAAGCAATATGATGCTTCTTTTGTAAAAGTACAGCTCCAATACCCTCCTTACATGCATCACATTCGGCTACAAATGTGTCTTCAAAGTTTGGCAATTGTAATACAGGAGCTGTGGATAGTGCCACTTTTAATTGATCAAATGCCACCTGAGCTTCATCACTCCATTCAAACCCATCCTTCTTTGTTAAAGCAGTTAGAGGTGATGCAATGGACCCATAGTTCCGAATAAATTTTCTATAGTATCCAGTGAGACCCAAAAATCTACGCAGTGCCTTAACATTCTTTGGCTTGGGCCATTGTTGCACTGCAGCTACTTTACTAGGATCTATTGCAATACCCCCATTAGAGACCGCATGACCCAAGTATTCTACCTTCGATTTGCCAAAATCACACTTAGAACTTTTGACAAACAACTGGTTTTATCGCAGGATGTCTAAAACCATGCCGAGATGTTGAAGATGAACCTGCCAAGTGTGACTAAACACTAGTATATCATCAAAGAATACTAAAACAAATTTGCACAAATGAGGCCTGAATATATCATTCATCAATGACTGAAATGTAGATAGAGTATTACCCAATCCAAATGGCATCACCAAAAATTTGTAATGTCCACTATGAGTTCCAAAAGCTGTCTTTGGAACATCCCTCTTCGACATTCTAATTTGATGATACCCTGATCGTAAATCCAGCTTAATGAAAAACTTTGAACCATGTAATTCATCTAAGAGATCATCAATGATTGGTATGGGATACTTATCCTTGATAGTTTGATGATTTAATTGTCTGTAGTCAACACACATACACCATGATCCATCATACTTTTTAACTAAAACTACTGGTGAGGAGTAAGAACCTGTACTGGGTTGAATAACACCCTGGGTTAACATTTCCTCAATTATCTTCTCAATAGCATTCTTTTGCTCAAAAGAATGTCGATACGGCCTGATACACACAGGCTTGGAGTCAGCAATTAACGAAATATGGTGATCACATGATCTATTGGGTTGCAGTCCTTTTGGTTCCTCAAATACATCTTGATAATTCTCTAATAATGCACTTAGTTCTGAAGGCAGAACTGGTTTGATCTGATTATTGGTTACTGAAGAGATCAAATATAGCACAAACCCCCTATGAATTTGAAAAGCAACTTTACTAGCTTCCTTCTCAGTTAACAACTGTGTAGGACTAGGGTGAAGACCCTTCAAAATCCAGTTATTACCTTTATGGGAAAATTTAAGCTGCTTCTCCATCAGATTAATTGTGACTTCTGGAAAATTTAAGCTGCTTCTCCATCAGATTAACTGTGACTTCTTTTACTTGTTTTATCCATTTAGCACCCAACACTACATCATGGCCCCCAATAGGGAAGACAAGGAAGTCATCTACAAACTCATACCCTTGGCAACCTATCTTCACTCCCGAACATAATCCACTTCCTTCAACTTCTCCTCCCCGAGAAACTTTCACATTGAAAGACTGTTTAATAGAATGCTTCAACCCTGTCTTTTCCATAATGAATGGATCAATATAGTTATGAGTTGCCCTACTATCCAGTAGAATGTGTATATCATGTCCATTGAGCTGTCCCTTCAAGATGAGGCACTCAGAATTGACTCCCTTACTCTCAGCTGCACATAGTTGGTTGCTTTGCATTTCATTTGACATATCAGTAGCATTATCTGCATCTAACAATTGAGTTAGTTCTTCTTCACCCTGAATAGAGAATAGATCCCACTCCCCTTCAATGAACATGTAGGTTTTATTTTTTGCATATATGTCCTGGCAAAAATTTCTCCTCACAACCAAAACATAATAATTTCCTTCGCCTCTCCCATATCTCATTTGGGTTTAATTTTCTCAGAGTTGGAATAGCAGTAGTTGATTGAGACTTTGGTGGTGGTGGTGGATATGATGATGAACTTTGTGTGGGTAAAGGAGTAGTACTTTGTGAATATGCTGGTCCAAACTGTGGTCGAAAAACACTCCTATTCAACTGCTTCACAGAGTTGAATTTCTTTTCATACATAAGTGCAACCTTGAAGGCTTCTCCGAGAGATTGAGGCTCAACCATGGACACATCATGCTGAATTTCCTCCTTAAGGCCACTAATAAATTGCTGTACTAAATAGGATTCGTTCACCCCTTCAACCAGACACTGCAACTTCTCAAACTTGCGCTGATACTCCAAGACTGTAGTAGTTTGTTCCAGCCTACAAAGTGTCTTAGCTGCATTTTCATATATCCCTGAATCAAACCTGTTGCAGATCCCTTCTTTGAACTGTTTCCATGTTACAATTCCCTCGTTGATCTTAAGAAACCAACGACACCATTGTACTGCCTCTTCTTTAAGGAAAAATATGCTACTCGCACCTTTTCATCACCCGCAATATGGCATATCTCAAAGTAATGTTCTATTTGAAATAACCAATTTAAAACATCTCCATTGCCAGAGAAAGGGCTCACCTCCAATTTCGGTAGCTTGGGAATAAAAATTTCCACACCAGGTTGATCAAACCTTCTCCCTTTTTCATTAAAACCCACACCTCTATGTCCCAAACCAAGATTTGTTCCTAAAGAAAATTGATCAAGATCTTGCTTACCTCCTCTGTACGGTGGAATTGGTCCTAGTGGACCAGTGTCTTCTTGATTTGGCTTCCCTGCCGCAACTAGACCCCCTACTTGATGCGCCAGGTGTTGCAATTGGGCCAAAACTGACGGTAATTGCGTTGCAACCTCTTGTACTTGATTTTTAAAACCTAACATTCTTTCTTCCAAGAATCGTTGTCTTTGCTGCAAGTCTAACTCCGGAGCTCCGCCGAGAACTCCATTACTGACTCTTGGTCCTGCTCCTACATGGTCATCGTCATCATCTTCCAGGTTCACCCGAGGATCAAATGGCTCTGATACCATTTGGTGCGGTTTTGTTCGAACCACCATAGTAGCTGCAGTTCTTGAAGCTTTCTTGGCCATGGCGGATAATGGTTTGGTAGAATTGAGTGTAAGGAAGAGAGGGAGTGAGCCTGGGTTTAGGGAAAGTAACCCATAGTCTCAAGAATTCAAGAAAGAGGGAGACAGTTATGCAAATGATCGACAACGCTAATGACGCCATCCCTTTTCTATTTATATTTCAATTTACATAGAATGCACGTGAATGAAGAGTGAAACGGTTAGGCAGTTACAATGGGTCCTACAGCTAATCTGCCTTAAATCCTTCATCCAACGGCTCACATACATTTCACACAGTCTTATTTACACAAAGCCCCCTATTGTTCTACTTATTACATTCTCACTGATACACTGATACATCTCGAGTCTTCAAATGCATTTCTGGACTCCAACAGCAGCTATCTGCGATTCCCAACCTTCTGTGCTCATCTATTCTCCATCGTAGCTATACTGCGACGTGCATCATATCCATTTGATAGTAAGTCACTATTTTGATATTGAGTTTTCAATTTGCTAGCTACTGCACTCAATTATTGCTTCAATTTCACGCAAATCCAATTGCTTTGAACCTGATTTATTGATTAAAATTATAACAAATTTAATAACCCAACCTGCATCTCATGTGTTTGATTTTTTGTCTGTGTGAAGTAGAAATGTTCAATTTTCAACCCTCTTTTAGGGTTTAAGCGATCGTTTCAAACTTCTGAAGTATCAACATTGACAATACTCATGTGAATTGCATACTCTTATTGAACCATCCATGATCTAGGTTTCTAATCATTGTATCTCTAATTAGATTATTAAAAAGTGTTTAGATTTGGGACAACATTTCAGTTGAATTTAGTGCAGTTTGACATCTACTTAATTTTTAGTACTTAATTTGTATATTCTCAAAACGTACAATTTTTGTAACCGATTAATCTCAATCCGTAACATTTCAGTTGAATTCGCTTCCGCAAAAATATTTCAAATAGCAACGAACATTTCGGAAGCAATACATGACAAACAAAATTTTCGGTTGCGAGAAATGTACATACACATTGTTCTATAGCACAAGGGACCTTAAGGGTGACAATATTGTGGAAGAAATGGAAATGGTGAACACACACCGAGTCCTAGATAGGTCTTCCTAGTTTAAAGTATGGTTTAGCATATTACATTCCAAACATGTGGAAGAGTAGTAGAGATTGAGCTTAATGTCACACCCTTGAGTTACTAGTATATATATATTCCAAGATTAGTAACAATTCTTTAGTAATTTCCAAATTTAGTACCCGTATTTAGCTTCTTTTGATTATTGCCGTATTTGTCCTTTTTTTTTTATTAATTATATTTGGATTGCAGAGGGCTTGTGACTAACATCACCACAGGAGCCGTACAGGAATTTTCATATACTGGGACCACCAAGAGGTATAGCTTGTTCCTTTCTATTTTTTTTAATCATTATTGTATTTCATTTTTTAAAATACTTTATTTATCTAATTTTATCCATTAAAAATAAATAAATAAATAAATAAATCATGAGAGGGCATGGGCTGAGCTTCACCTCTAAGCCCAGTTCGGCCCTTTAAAGTTCCGGGTCAAGCTAGATGGACTTGATTCATGGGCTTAGAGCATCCACAGTGGTTTTGTATAATTGGCAAATTGCCATTTTATAAGAAACGATCGTCTGCAATGGTTTTTCATTTTGCCAATTTTTAGCAAATTCGCTATACTTGTTTCTCATATTTGAGAAACGAAATACCCATTCTCAAATTATAAAGGACGGGATATCATATACCGTCCCTCCGTTTTTTTTTTTTAATTTAAAAAACTCGTCAGACGGGATATGTTATCCTGTCTGAATCGGACAGGAGAACATATCCCGTCCAAGGAGTTTTTTTGTTTTTTTTTTTTAATTTTTAAAATCAACGGCCAAGATTTGGCCGATTAATATATATATATATATATATATATATATATATATATATATATATATATATATATATATATATATATATATATATATATATATATATATATATCTATCAATTCTCGGACGGTACATGATGTACCGTTCTTGAATTGGGGGTTTAGGATAATTAATTAGGTTTAGGTATTCAATTAATTAGGTTTAGGTATTATTATATAATTTATTTTATTTAATTAATATATTTTAATAGTTAATCAGTAATTAAAATTTTTAATTTTTTTTCAAACGAGCGACGGTATATGTTATACCGTCCCACGCAATTTTTTTAAAAAAAACGAAGAATATAGCAAACAACCACTGCAGCTTTCTATCCTATTTGCTATTACTGTAGCAGCCATTTTAGGCAAAATGAGAAACACCATTGTGGATGCTCATATAGTCTTTTTTATTAATTTATTAATCAAAAGATATGTTGTTATTTTTGTTGAAACTAGAACGCGTAGTCAATTATAATCTCTACTACTATAATGGGAGGAGGCCTTAGTGTAATTTGTCCATCTACCAACCCGTGCAACGTACGTGTATAACTATTGTAAATGAGGTTTTAGATCAAATCCAGACTATGTCTGAATTTTTAGTTTTAAAAAAACTATATTTATTAATACGTGCATCACACATGTAAACCACTAGTATATTTAATGGTTTTTGTAAGACTTTTGCCTAATCTTGAAGGGCTGGGATGGGAGTGAGGGCACTGCATAGGAAAGTGTTGTCCGAGGCATTGGCTGAAGAACTCTCTCCGGCTACCATCCGATTTTCTTGTAAACTTGCTTCGATAAAGACTGAAACACTCGATGATTCATCGACTATCGCTCTTCTTCAATTAGACGATGGAACCGTCATTAGAGCAAAGGTAATATTCCCTTAATTGTGAGTAACTGCTTTAAATTGATGGCTCATCTATATAATAAAACACAAAGAAAGCTATCAAGTCGCCTTCCTTCAATCTCCCAAAAATCAAAGGAAACATGAGCTTTTATACCCCAATTTATAATTATATATATATATATATATATATATATATATATATATATATATATAATGTATGGGGAAAAAGGGATAGGAGCAACTTGCTCATTTAGTAAATGAGCAATTGATGAGGTGGCATGCATGTGATTGAAAAATTCTAAAAGTGGTTAGTTGTCCAATGTATCACATGCATGCCACATAATCAATTGCTCATTTACTAAATGAGCGAATTGCTCATATTCCTTTTACCCTATATATATATATATATATATATATATATATATATATATATAGACAAATCTTCGGTTGCACACTACTTTTGGTGAGCACTCCGTGAGCACTCATGAAATAGAGTGCCTATGACAAATCCAAACCGCTCATATTGTTCTATATACCTTAGATAGCTTAACAATAAAAAATCAAGTAATTTGAAGTTCATTTGTCCATCCATCATGCTGTTAGAAATTTCAGCCATACAATTTTGTAATGATGTAAATCATGGGCAAATGAACTTCAAATTACTTGATTTTTTATTGTTAGGCTATCTAAGGTATATAGAACAATATGAACGGTTCGGATTTGTCATAAGTGCTCTATTTCGTGAGTGCTCACGGAGTGCTCACCAAAGTAGTGTGCAACCGAAGAGGACTCTATATATATATATATATATATATGTATAAAATTATTTTTTACCATATACTAATAGAAACATGGATCTTTATTTACAACTAATTATTGTCATACTATTCAAACTTCAACTACATAATTGTTGATTTACTGTTTACAAAACTTTTCATATGCCGTATCCTTCTGAAGACGTGCCGTAGGTACGTGGCCACGGGCAAATCTAGTGTATATATATAAACTTAATGAGGAAAAAATATGTGCATTGCATATCTGAGAAACAAGTACGTGTTTTAAATGGCAGATATTGATAGGGTGCGACGGAGTGCACTCTGTGGTGGCTCAATGGTTGGGACTGAGTGCTCCTCGTGATTCCGGCCGAGCTGCTGTGAGAGCCCTATCTGTTTTTCCACAAGGCCATGGATTGAAACGTGAAGCTCGATTCTTCTTAGAAGTCGGCAAAAGGGCTGGTTTTGTCCCGATCAATGATACCGAGGTTTACTGGTTTTCCACCCACATCACAACACCTAGAGGTATGACACAGAAGAATAGAAAACCGTACGTACGTTTTCATATTTCCGAGTATGTACACAAATTCATTCGATGATCCATAATTTTTGCAGAAAAAGAGATGGCACGAGGAGGAGACCCTGCAACGATCAAGAGAGAAGTAATCGATCATCTGGCAAGAGGATACCCTTCAGAACTCCTTTATATAGTTGAAAACACTGACTTCTCCACACTCTCATGGGCTCCCCTAATGTACCGAGCACCGTGGGACCTTATCCTCAGCAATAAGATCCACAAAGGCCCTATAACAGTCGCTGGCGATGCAATGCACCCGATGACTCCTGAACTTGCGCAGGGCGGTGGTGCTGCCCTAGAGGATGCGGTCGTGCTAGCAAGGAACGTTGCCAATGCAAAGATGAAGATGGACAATGGGAATTATGGCATTGAGGGGTATGTCAATGAGAGGAAATGGCGTGTTGCCGGGTTGGTAACGGGCGCATACTTGTCGGGTTGGGTGCAACAGGGGGGTTCTGGGTTCGCGGGTTGGGCTGTGAAGTGGTTCAGGGACCATGTGTTCTTCAGGTTTGTGCAGCCCAGGATTTCGGATCTTGTTCGGTATGACTGTGGGGAGCTTCCTAAATTTGTTTAGGGATTTTGTTCTTGTTTAGTTTGTTATGTTTATTTGGTTCTAACAGCCAAATTTAGCCTCTGAATTGTGCACAACTTTATTTATAGTGTAATTTTGGGTTTGAGAGGTTGTATATATATATTCCTTTAGTTAAGTTTAATTTTCTTTTGTATTGAGATTTTTATTCCCTTGGGTAATTTATTGCGGCATGACTATATATGGCCAATTAAGTCAAATTCCACCAAATTTTTTACTAGATTGACCTTGGGTAATCATGACTAGATAATTTGGGGAGTCCTAAACTTAGACACCAACAAGATGCAGTCAACCTGGTCAAGAAGTCAATCTAGTCAACTAGTCAAACATTCTAATAAAAGTAATCCTTATAACAGTCATCTGTGGAATCTATAAAGTCAATCTATGAAGACAGGTTTTCAAACTAAAAGACTTGATAATTATATGGAATATCATGTGTATATCTATTATCTCTGGTGAGGTTTAAACCATGGTATATTGGTATCAAATCTCAGTCCATCCTAATTCATTCATCTCATATTGAAGAGAAGATATTTCTTGATGAACATGAGAACGATACCAGGATATTTTTCTTTCACAAGTAAATATCCCAAGCCATGCATGCATGCTACATTAAGAGCTTCCTTGTCCTTACAAATATTATTCTCACATTCATTTTCAATTCCCTAGAAGTCGGCTGACTTGTGTTAGGTCAGGAATCATGGGTTAGTTAGAGGCAGCTTCAGTTGCTGTAACTTTTTTCAGACTTTCTGTTAGTCGGTGGCTATATATCCAAAAAATAGATATTTTGAAAAAAAACCATGTATAGTCGTCGTTTATATACCCATTTTTTGGATTTCGAATGAACAGAAGACGGCGATATTTGGCAGCGGAAATGGCTTTATCCATATTTTAGAAATCGGATGATGATTTACCGTCTCATAGTCGGATGGTATATGATTTGTCGTCTGAGACAAATTTTTTAATTGAAAAATGATCGGACTGTTGAAATTAATTTTTGCAGTTTTCCGGGCCGGTTCCGGCAAGCTCCGACCACCGGCGGCGCCGAAAAATGAGTGGATTGCGATCCTCTCGACGAGTACTATTCCATGGTGTACTCACTTGCCAAAAATGAATTCCGTATGAATGAGAAATGTTGGTCCAAAGTTGGGTACTTGAAATGTACTAACTTGGCAACTTGGAGAAAATGGATAGTCCCATATCGAAAATTGGGAAAGATTTTTTCTAGTATATATACTAGAAAAATGGACTAAATGGCATGGCCCGGGGATTACCACTAACGTGTAGTGGAGAGAGGACTTAGCAAAAATGACAAACACACGCGCGCGCGCGCCCAGCCTGGCTTGGCTCTGGCTTAAATTTTTTATTTTTTTTTGCCCATTCAAAATTTTGATGAGGCCTTTCACATTCTGTAACTGATACCATTAACAACAGAGTAATGGCTCACCAGCTATGAATCTGAACCACCACTCTGCTGTTGCAGAGTAATGAGCCTCTGAAAAGTCTCTATTTCTCTCTTATAAGCCTACTGAATCCTGTAGAGTCTTTTAGATAATCCAAGTTTTATTTTTCTTCTTCTTCTTCTTCTTCTTCTCCGCTGTGTCAATTGAGAGTACATCACATACAGCAGTTCGCTGGAATCTCTGAAGCAAGGGTGCTGCTCTTCAGAGAAAGTACAATTGTATCCTGGAAAGCAATTCGCAAGCCACCGTCACACTACGGGGCGAATTTTGCTTTAAGGAGAGAGATTTTAATCTCGACTCTGTACAAAGCATTTGGTTTGCTAATTTTCTTTACTATATTTCTTTTCTTCACAAATGCTGTTAGTGTTTTTACATATTTATAAAATCGAGTTCTAACAATCTTAAAGTAAAATTTTCCTCACTGATTTTAACAGTTTTTGTGAAGTTTGTTTACAGGTACTGTTATCAATTCGGAAAAAACAGCAACAACTAATACCTCTGTTTCCAACTGTTTCAGATAAAAACATGGAGAACACACAAAATGATATGGCCAGTGGGCTTATCAGTACCGAAACACCGGTGACCCAAAATGTGACTGCACAATCGGTTGCGGCATATTCGATCGTTCTGCCCACGCACATAACCGTGGAAGAAAAACCGGAGAAGTTCAATGGAACTGGATTCAAAAAGTGGCAAGGGAAGATGCAGTTCTACCTGACCACCTTGAAGCTGGACAGATTTCTCACTGAATCTGCCCCGATGCTGGCGCCGATGGATGCACACTCCGTTGCTGCGGTTGATGCGTGGACTCATGGCGACTACCTCTGCAGGAACTATATCCTGAATGGCTTGGTAGACCCCCTGTACAACGTCTACTGTGTCTTCAAGACATCCAAACTCCTGTGGGGGTCTTTGGAAAAGAAGTACAAAACATAAGACGTCGGGTCCAAGAAGTTTGTAGTCAGCAAATTTCGGGACTATAAGATGATTGACTCCAAAAATATTGTGAGTCAAGTCTAAGAACTGCAGGTCATAATGCATGACGTCGCTGCAGAGAACATGACGCTGTGCCAACCATTTCAGGTTGCAGTGTTCATCGAAAGCTTCCACCTTGATGGAAAGACTTCAAGAACTGCCTCAAACACAAGCGAAAGGTGATGTCTCTTGAAGACGTAATTGTTAGGTTGCGGATCGAAGAGGAGAATCGCAAGGCTGACAGGTCCTATGAAAATCAGTCCATAGAAAAGGCCAACGTGGTGGAGCACGAACAGAAGGGCAAGAAGAGAAAATTTCTGCTACAGGCCTCAAACAAAAAACCTCTTGCAAAGAGGTTTGCTGGGAAATGCCACAAGTGTGGTAAGCTGGGGCACAAAATTTTAGAGTGCCGCAGCAAGGACAACAATCGTTTAGGTACAGGACATGCAAAAGGGAATGAAAAATTTTACACACACATAGCTGAGAACTTGTCTACTAGTCTCTCTGACCTGGACCTATATGCTGTAGTATTAGAGGTAAATCTTGTGGGGAGTAATCATCGTGAATGGTAGTACGATACTGGGGCCACCAAGCATATGTGCTCGGACAAGGAAATGTTCACTTCATACCAGAAGTGCAACAAAGATGAACAGCTATTCATGAGAAACTCTTCCACCTCCAAAATTGCTGGAACAGGAAAGATAGTGCTGAAAATGACTTCAGGCAAATAACTAACACTCACAAATGTACTGCATGTTCCATATATTAGAAAGAACTTGATATCAGGTTCTTTGCTAAGTAAGAATGGGTTTAAGGTTGTTCTTGTTTCTGATAATTTTGTATTGTCTAAGAATGGGGTATACTTGGGTAAACGATATGTAAAGGATGGACTGTTCAAGTTTAATATAATGACAGTCATCCCTAAAACTATTGTTCCTGCTGTTTCCAATGTTAATGAAATAACTCCTATTGCCTATGTTGTCGAGTCTTCTTCTGTTTGGCATGAAAGACTAGGCCATGTTAATTTCAATTCTATGCGTAGATTAATTAACATGAATTTGCTACCAAAATTTAAGGTAGGTAACTCCGAAAAATGTGAAGTTTGCACGGAGGCCAAACTCACTAAAACTCCATCACGTTCTGTAGAAAGAAATACAGAAACTCTAGGTCTAATTCACACGGATCTGTGTGATTTAAAATATATGCAGACCAGAGGTGGCAAAAAGTATTTTGTGATATTCATAGACGATTGTACAAAATTCTGTTATGTATATTTGTTACATAGCAAAAATGAGGCTTTGGATAAATTCAAAGAATATAAACTTGAGGATGAGAATCAACTTAGCAAAACGATTAAAATCATTAGGAGTGATAAATGAGGAGAATATGATGCATCATTTAATATGTTCTGCACAGAACATGGAATAGTTCATTAGACAACTGCTCCTTACTCACCCGAATCAAACGGTACTGCCGAGCGCAAGAACCAAACTCTAAAGGAGATGATGAATGCCTTGTTGTTGAGTTCTGGCTTACCCCAAAACATGTGGGGGAAAGCGTTGCTGACTGCCAACCACATTCTCAATAAAATACTTCACAAGAAAACTGGCAAGACACCATACGATCTGTGGAAAGGTAACGTACCTTCGTATAAATATCTCAAAGTGTGGGGTGTCTAGCAAAATTGGCAGTACCTAACCCGAAACAGGTCACCATCGGACCTAAGACGATTGATTGCATATTCATAGGCTATGCACACAACAGTAGTGCATATCGGTTCTTGGTATACAAATCAGATATACCGGATATCCATGTGAATACAATAATGAAATCAAGGAATGCTTCCTTCTTTGAACACGTATTTCCGTGAAAGGATACTACATACCCCAAACGTACACGTGAACAAGAAAATGCAAGCACTTCAGTTAATGAACCAGAATATGATACTGATGAGCCTAGACGAAGTAAATGGGCTATAACATCAAAATCATTTGGTCCTGACTTTGTAACGGCCTTTCTGTTAAAGAATGAGTCCAGAACTTTCAAGGTAGTCATGTCTATTCCTGATGCTCCTATGTGGAAGGAAGCAATCAAAAGTAAAATAGACTCCATTATGCAAAATCATACATGGGAGTTAGTCGACTTGCCTTCTGGATGTAAAGCTCTAGGATGCAAATGAATTTTCAAACAAAATTTGAAACCAGATGGTTCAATAGAGAAGCATAAGGCAAGACTTGTGGTACAAGGATTTAGGCAAAAGGAAGGCCTAAATTTCTTTGATACATATTCTCCAGTTACAAGAATAACATCCATAAAAATGTTGATAGCTATTGCAGCTCTACGTAACCTGGAAATACATCAAATAGATGTTAAAACTGCATTTCTAAATGGGAACTTAGAAGGAAAAATATACATGAAACAACCTGAGGGTTACGTAGTTCCTGGACAGGAAAATAAGGTGTGCAGGTTTTTAAAACCTCTGTACGGACTGAAACAAGCTCCAAAGCAGTGGCATGCAAAATTTGACAATGTTATGATGTCAAATGGTTTCAAAAAAATGAATGTGATAAGTGTATCTACATCAAAGATACTCCAAATGGATACATTCTGGTATGTCTGTATGTAGACGACATGCTCATTATTGGAAGCAATAACGACATTATCAAACAAACTAAGAGCATGCTTAGTGGCAAGTTTGACATGAAAGATTTGGGAGTTGCAGATGTCATACTAGGAATCTAAGTTTCCAGGACATCTGAGGGGATTACTTTGTCTCAAGCTTATTATGCTGAGAAAGTACTTGAAAGATTTAAGAATTACTCCAATGGGACAGCAAAAAGTCCCGTCGATCCAAGTCTTCACTTGTTCAAAAATACAGGCGAAAGCATATCACAACTGGAATATGCACATGTAATTGGTAGTCTGATATACCTAACAAATTGTACAAGACCGGACCTAGCACATTCGGTAAATGTACTGAGCCGATACACGAGTAATCCAGGACGAAGTCACTGGAAAGGAATAACTAGAGTATTAAACTACTTGCGACATACTCAGAGTTATGCACTGCATTACACCAGATATCCAGCACTACTGGAAGGCTACAGTGATGCCAACTGGATATCGGACTTCAAGAACTCAAAATACACAAGTGGATATGTCTTTACACTTGGTGGTGCAGCTGTGTCATGGAAATCCTCTAAACAAACGCTATTGGCCAGATCCACCATGGAATCTGAGTTTATTGCTTTAGACAAAGCGGCAGAGGAAGCAGAATGGCGTCGCAACTATTTAGAGGATATTCCTATGTGGGAAAAACCAGTGCTTGCCTTATGTGTACACTGTGACAGCCATTCGGCTATAGCACGGGTACTGAGTTACATGTATAATGGTAAGTCTCGTCATATCAGAAGGCGACACAAAACCATTAGACAACTGCTCTCAAATGGAGTAATCTCTATAGAATATATAAAACCGGCTGACAACCTAGCGGATCCATTTACTAAAGGTCTATCGCGAGAGCAGGTTGTGAGATCATCAAGAGGAATGGGTTTAAAGCCTATGATGAAAGAGGATACTTGATGGAAACCCTACATAGGAATTGGAGATCCCAAGATCTAGGTTCAAAGGGACAACTAAATCTTGTTGAATCAACGAAAGCACTGAGAGATTAACACCTCATACCCACTCTTAGGATGATAAAATAAGTGCTGCCTGTAAAGAGTTAGGATAAGCTTGGCTTTTAATGATTCTCATAGCTTTGAAATAAAAGTGGGGTACAGCAGGATACTCTTTATGGGCAATCACCTTGTGAGTGTGAAACGAGGCCATTTCTAGGAGAATGAAGAGAGGCTACATTCTCCAAGTTCACTCACGATTAACCGGGGATGTTCAAGGCCAAAATGAACACAATAAGAGAACTTAGTTCTGTGAGGAGATGAAACTGTGTGATAGTTATTATCTAGGTTCACATCAAAGCCCGGGTAGTTCAAGACATCATGATCACTAACTGGTCAAGTGAATCTGATAGCTACTTACTAAGGGTGGTTCAAAGTTAAAAAATTACTACCATTCCTGATGCAGTGATTTTCTGATTGTACTCTCAGAGTTTTTCTGTCATGTTTTTTGTTTTTTTGTTGTGTCTGGATTACATGGTCTGCTAATTTCCATTCATGTGGGGGATTGTTGGAATTAATTTTTTACAGTTTTTCGGGCCGGATTCCGGCAAGCTCCGGCCACCGGCGGCGCCGGAAAATGAGTGGATTGCGATCCTCTCGACGAGTACTATTCCGTCGTGTACTCACTTGCCAAAAACGAATTCCGTATGAATGAGAAATGTTGGTCTAAAGTTGGGTACTTGAAATGTACTAACTTGGCAACTTGGAGAAAATGGATAGTCCCATATCGGAAATTGGAAAAGATTTTTTCTAGTATATATACTAGAAAAATAGACTAAAGGGCGTGGCCCGGGGGTTACCACTAACGTGTGGTGGAGAGAGAACTTAGTCAAATTGACAAACACACGCGCGTGCGCCCGGCCCGGCCCTGGCTTCGGCTTGGCTCTGGATTAAATTTTTTTTTTGCCCGGACAAAAACTTTTTTCCTACTGAACTGATGAGGCTTTTCAGATTCGGTAAGTGGTATCATTACTCTATAATAGCAGAGTAATGGCTCACCAGTTATGAATCTGAACCACCACTCTGTTGTTGCAGAGTAATGGATCGTTACTCTGCTGTTACAGAGTAATGGACTTCTGAAGAGTCTCCATTTTCTTTTATAAAGGCTACTGAATCCAGACCGAGTTTTTTAGATAATCCAAGTTTTATTATTATTATTATTATTATTATTATTCTCCTCTGTGTCAACTGAGAGTACAACACAGACAGCAATTCGTTGAAATCTCTGAAGCAAGGGTGCTGCTCTTCAGAGAAGGTACAATTGTATCCTGGGAAGCAATTCGCCGGCCACCGTCACACTACGGGGCGAATTCTGATTTAAGGAGAGAGATTCTTCATCTCGACTCTGTGCAAAGCCTTTACTTTACTATTTTTATTTCCTATATTTCAGTTCTAATGTTCATGTTGTAGATGTTAGATACAAAATGCAAATGACATGGTAACGAAGTTGTTGTATCTCATAAGTTTTTCACCTGGACATAACTTCACAAAAAAGTATCCATGATAAATAGGTTTTAATATGACAATTGAAATAAATGTCTGAATTAGTAAACTAAGAAAATGAAAGCTAAAAACTGTGAATGTGGCTCACCACAATGAATCCCCATGAAGGATGCAGGAGAAGGGTGCTAGTATCTTAATAACATGTATAATTCAAAGCATGTAGAGTATCTTAACATGTATAATCCAATCTACAATCCAATTCAATAGACAATGCACTCAGTTTACAATCCAATTTGTAGATGAGAACCCAAATCTAACACAAATCCAACAAAACGAATGTAACACAAACCCAACAATTTTGTATTGGTGTGCAGTGAAGTATACATGCGATGTAGAGAGGGTGAAATTGGTGGTCCGGATCAATTCAGGCTGTGGTCGGGGTTCGGTGGTTTGATGGGGATGGTCGGCGATCTAAACAGGGAGGAGGTCGGGGCTGTCGATGAGAGCGGAAGGGAAGCGAAGGGGGGTCGCGACTGGAGTGGGGGGGGCCGTCGGGGGTGACAGGAGGGGTCGTCGGTGGGAGGGCGATGCCGAAGAGGCGCCGGAGGGAGAGAGAGCGAGGGGGACAATGAGAGAGAGCGGGGGAGAGAGAGAGAGAGAGCGGAAGGGAGGCGCAGGGGGGGTCGCGACGTGGAGTGGGGGGCCGTCACTGGCGATAGGAGGGGTCGTCGGCGGGAGGGCAGCGCTCAAGAGGCGCTGGAGGGAGAGAGAGCACGGTGGACTGTGAGAGAGAGCGGGAAGAGAGAGAGAGAGAGAGATTTCGGGAGAGAGAGAGAGGGAAGAGATAGAGAGATATTTCGGGGAGAGAGAGAGAGAGAGAGAGAGAGAGAGAGAGAGAGTGTGTGTGTGTGTGTGTGTGTGTGTGTGTGTGTTTTGAAATGTGTGGGATTTGAAATTTTGAGCGGAAAAATATGTTTTGTGAGGTTAGATCTGGGCCTTTGATTTTGGGGGAGATTGAATGTGAGCAACTTGATAGCTTTCTTTGTAATTTATTATATAGATATATATAATAAAACACAAAGAAAGCTATCAACTGTCTCTCCTTCAATTCTCCAAATTCAAAGGTTCAGATATAACATCACAACACATTTTTCCTAAAAATTTCAAACCCCAAAACTCAAATTCCCCTTCCAAAAAAAAACTCATTTATTTATTTAATTATTTCTTTCTCTATTTACTCATAAATTTAGACTTTCAGATTTGTAAATTTTCAGATTTTTTTTGTTTTTTTATTGTTCATGTTACATTGAAAAAGATTTTATACCCTCATTTATAATTATTTTTCAACATATACTAATGGAAACATGACTTTTATTTACAACTAATTATTGTCCTACTATTCAAACTTGAGCTACAAAATTGTTGTTTTACTGTTTACAAGATTTTTTATATGTGGTATCGTTTCGAAGACGTACCGCAGGTGCCCGGCTCAGCTGTGCACATGGCTATATGTGCGCGCATGCAAAAAAACGAACACAAAACTCTAGTCACGCCTACCACAAGCACCATCAAAAGAGGGTATACCCATTAGGTATCTTTATCACTTGGTTTTCCTATATAACCCACTCACTTTCCAAGCATTTTCCGATATGGGATTATCCCTATGAACCCCACGATCATACCCCATGCATGCATGTATTCTTCATCTAATTCTCATGCACATTAGTAGCCATAGCCTCATAATCAATCCTATAGGCTCACCATTAAATTACTTCCAATCAAACCCTTATAGGATCCTCTTAGAGGACAACAACCAACCATCCATCTCTTTATTATTTATTTATTTTATAGATATATTATTATATATATTGCTATATATAATATTATATATATATCCGCTTAAGTACGGGGTGTTACAGTAGACACATGCCCACGGACAAATCTAGTGTATATATATAAGAAGAGCACATATTTAAACAAGTAATATAATAATTAATTAAATTTAGAGGAAGCGGTGGTGCTTCTTCCCCTCATCCTGCTCCTCCTCCTTCTTGGCTTCCTTCTTGGCTTCCTTCTTTTCGTGCTTCTCGTGAAAAGCGTACCCTCCTCCTCCTACTGCGACCGCAGCTGCGATCTCCTCCTCAGTCTTGTGCTTGTGAGCATTCTCAGGGTCCTTCTTTGCCTCATGCTTCTCATACTGTAATTAATAAATTTTAATTAATTAACTAATTATTTAAATTAATTAATAGTCGTCGACATTGAGCCATACAATTCATTCATAATAAAATAATTATTATCAAAGAAATGTAATAAAATCAAATTATATCAATTGGTCTATTTAGGCAAAGAAAGTGCTAAATTTCAGAAAACCTCCATGACTTTTCAACCAAGATAAAATATTTTCCTCGTCCATTAAAAAAAATACAAAAAATAAAACTTCTTTTTTTTGTTGCATGGTCTTTGTTTACTGTTAGTACTGGTGCATCTCCAATCTCCACTTCTTTCCTGTATTCTGATTCTAACTACATATATGTTCCCGTTTACTGCTCAGTATCTCTAGTGGATCTCCAGTTCTTTCTTGTGTGTCTCTATATACTAGAGTCCTTCCGTTGTGCACTATCTTTCGTGTGCTTTTTTATACGAAGGGCATATGGATGATCTGAACCGTTTACATTGATCTACACGTCTAAATTAGTTTAAATATGTAAAATCAAGTCATTTGAAATTCATTTGTCCATCCACTGAAGTGTTACACAATTGTATGACTGAATATCGTTTGTTTTTATACTAACTTGATGGATGAGCAAATGAATTCCAAAAGACTTGATTTTACATATTTAGACTAATTTAGACGTGAAGATTAATATGAACGGTTCGGACCATCCATGTGCACTCCGTGTAAAAGTTTCACACAGAGTGCACACGAAGGGTAGTGCACAACGGAAGGGCCTTCTCTCTCTCTCTCTCTCTCTCCATATATATATATATATGTGTGTGTGTGTGTGTGTGTGTGTGTGTGTGTGTGTGTGTGTGTGTGTGTGTGTGTGTGAGAGAGATAACTCCTTCATAGAGAACTAAGTGTGAACTTTTTTTTGAGATATAAATTGAAAAATCCGAACCGTTCATTTTGATCTACACATCTAAATTAGTCTACGGATGAGAAATCATGTCATTTGAGATTTGTTTGTCCATGCATTTAAGTGTTACAAATTATATGGCTGAATATCGTTTTTTTTTATAATGACATGATGGATGAACAAATGAACTCCAAATAACTTGATTTTATATATTTAGACTAATTTTGTCATTGTAAATAATATGAACGGTTCAGATCATTCATGTGGTGGCTATGTAAAAAGTTCTCACGAAACATATCGTGAGAACTAGTTCTTACATGATCACTCCCATGTATATAT